>JAJIYU010015048.1:0-12891 GCA_030144865.1 Tinospora cordifolia
ACAAATAACGGACAGGTATAAAATCGTTCCATCCTACATAATATTCGTTTTACATAACATGAAACAAAGTATAGTGATTTTATGCATGACAGGTAATAGAGAACAAAGCATGATATTACCTACATGAAAGAAACCTGAAAGACGCATGAGGTGAGAATGGCCTCGCATTACCACAGAAACACTGAGAACATCGTGTTAACATGATGA
This sequence comes from Tinospora cordifolia, assembly GCA_030144865.1. Taxonomy (NCBI): domain Eukaryota; kingdom Viridiplantae; phylum Streptophyta; class Magnoliopsida; order Ranunculales; family Menispermaceae; genus Tinospora; species Tinospora cordifolia. The sequence continues at coordinate 208 of JAJIYU010015048.1, forward strand.
CGCCCCCCCCCCCCAACCCACCCACATCCCCGAAGCCCATGCACACACAGATAATGTATTCACTCATCACAAACCATATGGATTAGAAAATTATTATTCTATAATTTAAAAACATCACGAATGTTTATACTAATGAGGATTTTGATACTACACTAGCAAGGTGGAGAGTTCAAGACATCGAAGTAAGGGATAGAAGGAGTTGAGCATAGAAATAGGTGGAGATGATTACCTTGCTCCCTAGTCTTATTTAGGTTTCAAATATTGAACATGATTGTTATTTGTTTAATTTGAATTCCTATAAGCATGCTAGGGTGTATTCAAATATTAATTTGATTTCGTAATATCTTTTGTTATGTATGTATTAACATGTTTAATGTATTCATGTTTGTTGTTTACTCGCTTTCATAACATGAGATTATATGCATGCTTGAAATTACATGTTCATTCATTATGTTCTATTCCAAGATGATAAGCATGAGGACAATGAATGATTGTGTGCAATTGAAGTAAGTTAACTTAAGTTTTGAACCACGTACTAGTGCAGTGGTCCACGAGGGATCACAGTGGTGTTCTCGCATATGGATTGATAGGTTAGCCCCTAATTACCAATGATAGAACGATGGGTGTGACCCTAGTTCTCTAGTGATGGAGTGATGGATGTGACCCTAGTTCCAGGGTTGCGTAATGGGTGTGCCCCATTAGCCCATAGGAATCTGGCACATAATGCATATTCCTCATTTTCTTGATGTGATGATATAAGAGGACACCAAGGTAAAGCCTTTCTGTCAAATTTAACAACCGATAAACAATTAAACGTTTGAAACCCTAATGTATGTCAAGTATTTGCATGTTTGATATTTTGACTTGAATAATATTATGGATGTACTATGTGTGATCCACCGAGCTCTTGAGTTCACCCCACCTTTCCATTTCAGATGATCTTTAAGGCAGTTCATGTTGATAGTACTACAGAGTCTTATCATAACTACAAACTACATTGTTGAGGTTGTTATCTAATTTTTCTTCACTTGTTGAGTGCATTTGGTTTAAACTGGGCATATGACCCTTTTTATTAGCCTTTATGTCAACGTTACATTGGAAATGGTACTAGGCCATATAGGCTAGGTTTCAGATTATCACTTGAAACATTATGCCAATTGTTAGTTGTTTTAAATATCTAATTGATGGTCAAATTTTTCTGAAGTATCTCTTGTTGATGTCTCTTGGTGTGTCCAAGGGACTAATGGATTGTTGACATGCATTTATGACTAATGAGAATAGATGACAAAATCAGTAACGTCCTAGTTCTCGATGGGTGACACGTGTAGTATCTCGATGAATGCATTTAATGACTTATGGGTGCACCTCTCTATGCGTAACCCTAATGTGACAAAAACAAAGGACTGAGAATTGGGGTGTTACACAGATTCTCGATTGGTGATATCTTGACCTAAGATTAGTTTTTGAGAAATGAGTGGCTCCTCTCAATTGATTGAATAGGTTATCTATTTTTGGTAAAGGTATTTGTTCTTCATCGTTGCCTAGTTCAGTTTTCGATAGTCAACACATAGTCTCATAAACCTATCTTTCTTTTTTAAGAACAATACTAGAACTCCCCATGGTGATTCACCTGGCCTGATGAATCATTTCTCTTGGAGCTCGTCTAGCTGAGTCTTTAACTCGATCAGCTTTACCAGTGCCATTCTGTAGCGAGGTATGGCTATGAAGTTGGTTCCAAGGTGAAGTTCAACCTTGAACTCTACTTTTCTAGCAGGTGATAGTCTGGGTAGGTCATCTGGGAACACATCTTCATATCCCTAACCACTTCTAAGTCCTAGATTCTTTTTTGCTCTACAAGGTCATCCTTAGAGAGTTTTTCAAACTCATCTTTCTATCACAAGAAGTTCAACATGGTTATCATCGGGCTTTTCTGTAATCTCTAACTATCATCGTTGATTCTATAGGCTTCCCCCAAATGTAGTACTACAGTTACTCGCCTCTTAGGACAATCTATCTGTTCTTGATATTGGTTTAACCTGTCCATCCCCAAGATTACATCATATCCATAAAAATGGAAGTATATAGAGGTCGATTGAGATCAATTTGTCTCCAAACCTTAGGTAACAACTACACATTCTTTTTGAGGTGATGGTAGTTCCTATGTGTGTAGATATATTCAAAGTCATAGTTAATGTTTTTGTTACTAGTTTTTCGAAAATACTAGATTTCATAATACCCCAATCAAACAATAGTTTTATAGCAACATTAAACAATAGAAATGTACCTTCTATTGCAAGGATTTGATCCTCTTGAACATCAGCAACGACGAATTGTAATACCTGAAATTTTAGTGACGTAATAACTGAAATTTCAGTTTAAAACACATTTTAATAATACATATACATATATATATTTGTCATTGATATGCAATTAATTAGTTAGCATAGAAGAACAAAGGGATATGCATTAATTAATATTAGACATATAGAAAAGTATGTGTATAAATTGTTAATTAGATGCACTCATGAGAATAATATTTGTTTTAGTATGATAGTAATATATATAGAAAAGTATATGTGCAAAGGAAATGCATTCATGAATGCAATATCTTATTTAGTATGATGTTAAGGTATGCGTATATAGTAAATGATAGTCCCACATTGGAAAAATAGAAACACTAATTAAAAGAGGGCTCTATATAAACCTCCTTACTCTACCCATCTCATTCATCTTAAAGCAAGAGTTCAAAATCCTCTTGCTCTCTCTTTGCCTCCTTCTTGGAAAACTTAGTTCTTTTCTTCTTTTCTTAAGCTATTCTAAATAGCTTGCGAGGTAGTAGCAACGAAGTGCTACAAAGATTTTAGGAAGCAATCTTGATGTGAGTTTATTTCCCTTCTTTTAATTTATTATTTTGATTTAGATAATGCTTGCTGTTTTATTAGTTTGATTTTATTTGTGTCCTTTGCATTTATGTCATTCAATTATTATGTTGCTTATGACCAAGAGAGTATGTTCTGTAGTTACGTCCTGCACGATCTTCTACATCAAAAATCAGAAGTCAATGTTCGTGAATGTGAATTATTATATGGTCGGAGTATTTAGATACTATTGGAATATTTATTTACTATGTTCTTACACACAAAAATAAGATTAAATAAGATTCCAATCACGTACCGGTATGGGGGACTTTTTGTGTTCCATGTAAAATTGGAACTGGCTGTCAATACTGACACCAGAATGGAATGGGTTTCAAGAATGATCCCACTAGAGATGGGTTTGAGCTTCAGAATTGATCTCTCTCCTTAGATCTGGAGCATAGAGGTTACTCTCGTCCGGTCTAAATTACGACTAAGATAATATATTGTTTGAATCGATTTAATCTCTGAAAGTGTTTGATATGCTTGCATTGTTTGGTTGAAATAATGAATTAAATATATGAAATGATTCATTGGAATTTTTAGCTCACCCCCCTATTTTTCACATCTTAAGAAATTAATCAGCTTACGAAGAGGTTTATCTATTGAAAGTTTTTATTTATTTCAATGTAGGGCGCATCAGCCCAAGCTAAATCATGTATTTCAGCTTTGAATTTATTTTTCACTATAATAGATCATTGTACTCGAAATTTTTGAAATGAATAAATAAAGAATCTTATTTACTATGATGTCATTTTGTACATAGACTAATGTACACAAGAACCCTAATAGATTTGGGTCTAAGAAGAAGAAAATATAGCACGGGCCCATCTCCTGGGCATCCCAAGATTTTTTATCAAAGAAAATAGAATGTCAAATGACGTAGAAGATAGAGCTCAGGAGGCAGGGTGTTACACGAACATTCTGGCCTGGTTCTGCCCACGACCTTGGTTTTGGTTTTATCCCTAGTTGTTGTGTTGCTGGAGTTGTTGAGAACATCCATTATGTCTTCCTTGATTGTTTTGTGGTTGCTGTTGTTTTTGAGTTTGGATTTTAGTGGGATAGAACTTTGCTACATGACCTGACTGGTTATAGTGGAAGCACAGACCTTGACATCTGTCATGCTCCATTTGTTCCTTGTGGCTTGTTTGGTTCGATTCTGAGTGTGAGGCACTTTGTTGCCATCATTCTAACTTGTATTCTTTTTCTTCTGGTTTCCTTGGTAATCTTTGTTATTACTTAGCCTCTTGTTTCTATTCCTCAATTTTTGTTCAAAATTGAGTTCCTGCCCCAATATCAATGCCCTTTCCACAACGTCTTTGTACGTCTTTAGGCCCATTGGCATTATCACCTTTCAAATCTCGATCTTGAGACCCTCTGCAAAATGGTTAGCCATCATTTTCTCCTCCTTGATCAGCTCAAGTGAAAATTTGGCTAGTTCAGTAACTTGATCTTATATTCGGCTATCGTCATGTCTCTTTAATTCAACCTAACAGAATCCAATCGCATCTTCTTTAGTGTAGCTTTTGGGAAGAGCTTCTCATAGAACATGTCCTTGAACTTCTCTTAGTTCATCTTTCTAACATTAGTGTTTGGATCCACCTTTAGCATTCTCCACTAGCTTTTAGCTGTTTCTTTGAACTAATGGGTAACTAACACCACTCTGCAAGGACCCATTGCCCCTAATACATCCAGGTGTTCATCCAACTCCTCGTACCAATGGTCTGTTGTCATGCAGTCAAAAGTGTCATCAAATTGAGATGGGTAGAGTTTCTGCAACTCCATCAACATGTCTCTCCATTCTTTGTCTTCCATATCTTCTTGTGCCCTCCGATAAGCTGGGACCTCGAACACTGGTACTGGCTACTATACTGAAATTAGTTCTTGTACTTGCGACTATGGCACTTCCTATGGTATCATCTTAATAATGCCCTCAAAATTTGTTCCATGACCCTCTTAGTGACTTTCGTCATCATATTCTCAATTTGGGTCTTAGCCATACCAATTTTTGCATCTTATCCTTGTGATTTAGTCTTATCAGATGTAGTAGCTCTGGTAGTATATCTCTTAGATCCGGCCATTATCTACAAGTTAAAAATGTTTTGAGTATTTATTTCCTCAAGTTTTCATTTCGTTCATGCAATCATGATGCTAGATTCATGCCTCTATGTTCTCGATTTGTTTAGTGACCTATCAGTTCATGTTTCTAAATTTTGTTTGAAGGCTTCAAGGCCTTCTAATGTTGTTGGGTACATGATTTGATCTAAATAAGTAAATCATCCATTCAATTAATCAGGCAATTATACAATCATGCAAGTTCACACTAGCATAACTAAATTCCAAGTTTTTATCGGTGCCTCTGAGTTTCAACGTCCCATACCACCCTTGCCCATCGACACAGACTTCCACTTAGAGATTTCACTACACCCAACCAATTTTGCAAATGTCTCGACAACTAAGGTTTCTCAAGCCCCACTATACTTAACCGTCTCATACTAGCCAAGCATAGGGCAACAAATTCTTTTAAAGTTACCAATCATTTATCAAACATGGCTTGTCATTCTCCAAGTCCAAGATTCCTTCATGCCCTAAAATTCTTATGCGTACCATACCACATAGAAACCAAAGATACAAGATCTTCCTAATCTCGTGTCCTAACCAATCAAATGTTCTGTTTTGACAAGTTGTCAGTCTCTAATGTATATCCTAAATGTTCTATGCCTTTCTTAGCAACACCTTAAGTCCCTACCTATGGTCTTTTTCTTAAACCTAGGGTCTCAATTCCTGGTTGAAAGGTTCAACTCTCATTTAGTTCTGGTACCACTCGTAATACTACCTTTTGTACTCTTGTGAGTTCCTTGCCCTTATATACCACCTCCTAGTTTTCTCACAGAAAAATAAGTGTATTCATCAACTCCGATCACTTGTATGAGCTAGTGGGACAACCTCCAAATTAGACAGCGAGACCAAAGTCTGCTTAAATAACAACGCTTTGTTGGACGAAATAACCTATCTCCCTTTCAATGTTTAGCTTTACTTGGGACAAGACTTATCCACTATCAGCTTAACTTGTAATCTTTGTATCCAAACAAAACATTTGAAAACATATATTTCTTTTTTGAAAAACAACTTTCCAAAATAGTTTTCAACTTCAAAATAGGTGGAAGAACATTCTAGATTTAACTCAAAGTAAAAGTTTTGCCCGATTGACTCAACTCTTTCTTGCCTAGTATATCTAATAACTGAGCTTTGATACCATCTTTATAACAACCCGTCTCCCAAGCCTCGGGCCCACATCATCCGACAATATTTTTTTCTATTTTAGGCCCCCCGAGAGGCAGGCCTCGTGTTACGTTATCTCTTTTCTTTCCTCTTCCCAAATCCTTGGAATTTTCTGTATACATTAACTTATGCACAAACATATTTCATCAAAAAATAATAACAACACTATGGTATAAATAAAATCTCATATCATTAATTAATTGAAAATTCCAAGATACATATCCTTTAGTTTCAATACAATGGAAATAACTTCAAAACTTAAATAAAATAACATGGGCCAACATGCCCTACAATTTAATAAACACTCAAAAAACTAATCTAAGTGTCTTCCATAACATCTTGATATATCAATTTCTTGAAAGATTAGAAAGAAGGGATGAGCTTGAAGCCTAATAGATCATTCTAAATATTTAAACCATTATTTCAACAAATAAGACAAACATGTTAAGCACTTTTAAATATTATATAATTTAAACAGCTTATTATTCTCAGTTGTAATTAAAATAAGGGATTAACTTTTGTGTTTCATATCTAGGGATAGAGATCATTTTTGAAACTCAAACCCTTCTCTGTGAATTGGGATCCCCCCTGAAAACCTAGTTCATTCTGAAGTCCATCCTAACATCCAATTCTAAGTCAAAGGTCTAGCATGGTTGGAAAACACATGAAGTGTCGGTACGTGGTTAGAATCTCAATTAATCTTTGATTGAGTGTAAAAACATAACATTCATGTAAATAAACTGAACTTAAACAAAAATTAAACATCTGAGTATGGTAACAAAATAGCATGGATCACATCATCACATAGAATACAGGTTTATTAAAGTAAGCCAAAGCATGTAATAATCCATCTTGCATATTTAAAGCATCAAATACATGCAAGGATTATTTAAATCAAAATAATAAAATAAAAGCTAAAAATTATCTCCATCTTAAATAGCAAACTCCTTCTTGAACCTTCAGATCTCTCCAACTACTAGCACAAAAATTTGTGTATCACTTCGTTGTTACTACCTCAATTACTGTTTAGAACAACTAAAGAAAAAGAAGGATGCCCAGAGGAAGGCAGAGAGAGCAAGAAGGAACTTATTCAGTTCTTGCTAGAGTAAAGAGAGTGGGAGCCAAGCACGGTTTATATAAAGTTTAAATAGGTGAAATTGGCAAGTTTGGTTCTCAACATAGGAAATTCGCTATTTCTTCAATGTGGTGCATAAGAACTTAGAAATTAGGGTTTCCAAGGCTATTTTGTGCACAAAGCCTTCTTTTTTTTTTGAATTTTTCATTGTGTTACCGCAATAGTATCATTCAGTTATCGCGGTACTAGGTCGGATGATTTTTTTCACCCAACTTATATATTTTTTTCGATTTTTTTCCCACACTACAATGGTAACGATTTCGTTTGCACAATAGTCTCGTGCAGAAACATTTTTTCGAGTTTCAATGATTTCATTCGTATTTGGGCCGATTCCTTCTATTTTTTCCTTTTTCTTCTATTTTCTCTTTTTGTTTTCAATTTCTTGTATTTATATTTCTCATTCATCACTATTTTTTGTATAATACATTGAAATGAAGAGAAACTCGCTGATTCTTGTGATTTCAATAAATTTATTACAATGTCTGTGGAAATGTCACAATGTATTTCAAATATATATATATATATATTCAAACTCTTATTTATTGAATTTTTGTATAAATTTTAGAGTGTTACATTATCATTGTCTTGATGGTGGAAATTATGTATGTATTAATTGGTTTTCAAAGTCATGCTTTGAAGTGTCTTATAAATGGTTTAAGCTGAGTAAGTATAACATGATGAATCTCAATTCCATGCATTGTGAAACGCAGTTCAAATACATTTGCATGAAAAATCAAGGAAATGGCACATGAAACGTGCTCCAAAAGCAGCTAAAACACATTCCAATAAGATGGCATGTAGCTAGACAAAACATGCTCCTGCCTCATTTGAAGTGCTTTGATCCAGGGCTGAAACGTACTCCAATTGAAGTTGAAATGCATTTGGTGTTTTTCAGGTAGTTCTTGGATTTGAATCATCGGCTAGAGAGTATTTGATTGGTTTTTACCCTATTTTTACGCATTCAACCAATTTTATGCTATTTGCACATTTGTTTATGAAACTGTCAAATAGCCATATTGATTATTTATACTCTTATGAAATCTAGTTTTGGTGTTCCAAATCAATTTTGGAATGGCGTCAAAACTGAGATTTGTGCTTGAGTTTCCAAATTTTTACTGATATCTCTTTTTTTTTTTAGTAGGAGATCTTTATTTGCAGGATTCAACTTGATGTTACATAAATGAATTATGCATGGAAAGACATGATTTTCTAAAATTTGATTTTTGGTCATCAAAATTGGTTTTCAAAAGGTTTCAAATATGAGAAATAATTTCTCATATTTGAGGTTGTTACACAATGGCTTTTGAAATACATCATATTTTGCCAGGTGGCTATGATAAAATTGACCAAACATATTTGAATTGTTTTTAAAGAACATAAAATGTGTTAAAAATTGATTAAAATAGAAAGTGATGATAAGAAAAGAAAAATATTTTAGCAAAAGGTTTGGCATTTATCAGGAGAGAACTGCCCAACTACTGCCAAGCTCCAAGTGCCAAAAAATAAAAATTAAAATTAAAATTAAATAAAAATTTAAAATTAAAATTAAACCTGAATTTTAAGAACATGCATTTTTGCAAGGATGTGATGCAAGTCCATGTAGTAATAGATAAGCCAAAAGATTCAGGCGTACTCCACCTACAATTCCTATAAAACTACTGAACAAATAATAATAATAATAATAATAATAATAATAATAATAATAATAAGAGTACTGACCAACTTGATAAGGATTTTGGTAAATAATAAACACAAGGTAATATTATTTATGTACTCAAATAGAATAAGGAGTTGTTTTCAACTTATAAATTCTCTCATATCTGCAATATATACTTTATAAAAATTACAAATTATTCTTGAATTTTACCATTGCACAGTCATTTCCCTTTTAAAACTCTCAGCTGTATTTGAGATTGTAACTCTTACCAGTAATCTTTACAAGAACAGTTACCATTTTTGAAATGATGAAACCGATTCAAATCTCTCATAATGATGTCTCTGTTTGTGATCTTTGAAACAAATTTTGTAAATACATGACAGTCCACGCATACCCGAAGATTCTTAAAAATACGCAGTATCGTACCAGGTCTAGTGTTAATGATTCCAAATGCTATGGCAAGCCTCTCACTATGACGCTCCACATTGTTTGCCCTGTATCCCACCTCAATCCCAGTGGTACAGCAATCTCTTTGATCCATTACATAATCTTCTTCTTGTCGCAAACGCTTTAGATGATCCAACAATCTGTAAATTTCCTCAGTTTGAGAGTGCAACTCATCACCTGCATTGAATCTATATATCCTTTTACTTATCTCAATCGTGCTGTATCCAGGAACTTTTTTCACACCCAAATTCTTCATCATTGATCTCATTTTTCCAAATCCTTCCCTTTTCCCTCCCTCAGCGTAAATGTTAGATAGCAATATATAATAACCAGAATTATCTGGTTCAAGCTCTAAAATGTGCTCATGAATTTTCTCCATCATATCCATCCTACGATGAAGCCGGCACCCATTTAGTAGAGCGCCCCAAATGCTGGCGCTTGCAGGGGCTGGAACGGTTGTGATGAACCTGTAAGCGTCTTCGAGATCACCTGATCGGCTTAGAAGGTCGACCATACATACATAGTGTCCCAACTGTGGTTTAATGTTGAAGTCACTAATCATCAAGTTATAATAGAATTTACCTTCTTTAACTGAGCCCACATGGCTGCACGCGGATAAAATACCCAAGAAAGTTACTTCATTTGGTTTTACTCCAGAAGCTATCATATGTGAGAATAACGAGATTGCAGAACCAAGGTAGCCATGGATTCCATACCCTGATATCATCGAGCTCCATGAAACCACCGTTGGAGCCGAATTGTTTTCAAAGACAGTCTCAGCCATCTTAAGATCTCCACATTTTGCGTACATGTCAGTGAGAGCTGAAAGAACTTGAGAATCCATGTCTACTCCGTAGATTATTAGCTTATGGTGAAACCATTTCGCCTTTTCTAGATAACCCAAATGAGAGCAAGCTTGAATTGCACTTAAGAAGGTCACCTTGTCCATTTGAAGACCTCTGGAATGCATTTGATCTAAGAGACGTATTGCTTCAATTGATTTACCGTTCTGCGCAAAACCATTAACCATGGAATTCCATGTTACAAGGCTTTTCTGCTTTATTGCATTGAACATTTTATGTGCAGAATCTATTAATCCGCATTTGGAGTACATATCTATGAGGCAGTTCTGTACAAATTCATTGAAGTCTAGGCATGTTTTGACACTGAAACCATGTATCTGTCTTCCCAGTAGAGAAGCACAAATATCTCCACAAGCTGAGAGAGAGCTTGCAAGAGTGAATGAATCGGGTAATAGCCCGTGTGCGTGCAATTTGACAAAGAATCCTAATGCTGCCTCCGACAAACCATTCCGATTATACACTGCTATAAGCGAATTCCATAATACAATCTTTCTATCTTGAATTGCATCGAAAACCTTCTGGCTATCTTCCAGCTTCCCACAGTTTGAATACATGTCTAGTAATGCAGGGCCTACGAATTCCAAATCAGGATCTATATCATCTCTTCTGATAATGAAACAATGCACAGATTTCCCTTCTCTAAGCAAACCAAGTTGAGAACAAGAGAAAAGAATGTTGACTATGTTCACAGAATTGGATTCGACCTCCTTTTCTTGCATCTCACGATAAATCTCCAACGCTTCTTGAAACCAAGCTCTGTGATTATAGCAGGAAATCAATGCATTCCATGATGCAGCACTTGTGGAAATTGTCCTTTTAAAGAGCGTCTCTGCACTATCCAAATCGTCACATTTACCATACATGATGATAATAGCAATCTCCAATGCCTCATCACTCCTATTGCTTTCAATCCCTTTTCTTACTATATAACCATGAACTGATTTTGCAATTCTATGAACACCCAATTCAGCAGAAGCGTCAGTCACACTCAGCATTGTGACGCAATCCACTTCAATGCCTTCAGAGACCATTTCCCGGAACATATCTAAGGCCTCATGAGCTTGTCCATGCCGAACATAGTGTGAAATCATACAACTCCACGAAACAACATCTTTCATCGGCATTTCGTCGAATAATGTTCGAGCAATATCTAAGCTTCCACTCTCCCCATACATGGAAAGCAGGGCAGTCTCAACAACTCCATCTGATTCAAACCCACTTTTAATTAGCCTTCCATGGACCTTTTGGCCCGTGGAAACATCACCAACGCCTGAACAAGCTTTTAGAATGGATGGGAATATGAAGCTTGAAATGTTAAACTGCTTCGATAACATTTCATCGTATAGAGAGATGGCAGGTTTGAAGAGAAAATGCCAAACATAGCTCTTAATTAGTACGCCCCACATGAAAGGATCTGGGTTAGGAAAATTACCAAAAACAAGTTGAGCAGATTCAAGGGAACCCAGTTTAGCGTAAGATTCGAGGAGTTTGGTGGAAGAAAGTGGGTCTCTATGGTGACCAGTGACACATAGGTGGGCATGGAGTTGGCAGAGTGCTCTTAATGTGGTGCAGGATCTGAAGAGAGGCATAAGAAGTGTCATCTTGAAGTTTTTATATATGGACATGTAATCATAAAACTTAAGATCAAACTTCTATTTGGGACTGACATTGAAGGAGAAAAAGAATGCGTTAAGTTAGTCTCATTTCACAGATTCAAAGAAGATGTAACTGTTCCATAGGCACCCTTCATGCGGTAGATCTTACATAATTTATTATTGATCAGGAAATTTTATTTTCACAATGACAATCTTATGATGAGTTAACTCGAATGAATTGTGATGTTATTGGGCATGTTTAGTTGTATTCTAATATTTGGATTATCAGACAAATGATTTTTCTTATTACCTAAATGATTATTGTATTTGATAAATAGAACTTTGACAGAGACGTGATTTACTAAATATGCAGTAAATATAATATGCTCATAATATGTTTATATTGTTATAAATAATAATAATAATAAAATTGAATGTCTTTGTAACCCCTTTAATATTTAGTGTTATAAAACCTCTAAATCCTATAATGTTCAAATTAATGGGATTATTTAAATGTCATTATTATGGTTGATGTAACCCCTCATTCTAAAAACTATATAAAAGGGTCTTGTGTCTCATGGAAATCATCAACAAAGAGAATAATTCTCTCTTAGAATTCTTTCTTCTCTCTAGTGTTCTTGAGTTTTCTTCTCCTTCTCTTGAAGAAATTCTTGAATTTTTCAATTTTTCCTAGTTTGATTCTTAATACGTTATCAGCACGAGCTAGCTCTTCAAGATCAACTTCGAAGGCACAAGAGTTTGGAAAGAAAAGGCTTGAAGGTATACTTTG
>JAJIYU010015049.1:0-12885 GCA_030144865.1 Tinospora cordifolia
TTTTTTTTTATGAAAATGGAATTCTATATTATTTTTAATATAATTAAAGTATTAAAAATAATTAATAAAAGCAGATAAATATTAATATCATAAGTTAAAAAGTTATATTAAAAACTTAAATTATAGGGTGTACAAAAAAACTGAAAATTAATTATTTATAAAATTGTTATTTTAACTATATTAATAATACAATTATTTTTTAAATTGAATAGAATACAAACTTTAAAAGAGTATTTTAGGTAGAAAAGCCTAAAGTATTTTAGAAGTTATTTTAGGTACTCATATTATTATTATAGTATATGACAAATAACTTTCCAATCGCTATCTATCTTGTGTTTTAGAAGTCACGGTAGACTTACAATGACCACCGCCAGCAATTTATCTCAACGAGTCCACAAAAAGAAACGTAACAGTAATGGAGAGGGGAAGCGGAGCACGAAGAGGTGTAGGGTCTTCTCAATCGAAGAGACCTTCTTCCACTTCTTCGAAACTCACTATTCGACCACACAATTCTCACTCGACGATCAAGAAATCCCAAGACATAGGAGATGGAGGATCGAAACCTGAAACTTCGGAAAATCCATCAACTTCTTCTCCTCCAATCGTCGGAACTTGCCCCGACATGTGTCCAGGTTGATTCTCTCCCGCCAGAAACTTAAATCCATCAATTTGTTCATCTAGTTCCTAACTCGTGCTTTCACAATCCGATTTTGGCCGTCCATCTATTTCGAATCAGTTGTCTGTTATAATCGGATCCGATCCGTTCTAGTGACTGTGTAAGAAGTTATTAATGCGCGGATGAATGAAGACAATGAAATGTTTGCTATAAATTACGATTTCTTGTGTTTGCCGCCGCGTGTTCTTGTTTTTCTTCTGCTATAATTGTTTCGTATCTTCATTGTTAATATCGAGCTATGCATGTGGTTTAGTTTCTAGAAGACGTTGGACTAGTTCAAGTTTGGAAGGGATTGTCTAGCTGGTAAATTTGTTTTTACATTATTTGGTTTTAGTTGTTTATCCGGTTGCTATATTCATGTTCGTTAGACTTTTGTTATATAAATTCCATGCGCATGATCTTAGAGTTTACACCTTGCAATTGGAGTGGGGCATATAATTCAGCTTTTACTTATTTAATGGAATCCTTAAAGTTTATTAAGCTTCATCTAATCAAATAATTGTTGCATACAAGTGTCCTTTTTGAAACACAGGTATATGCTAATAACATCACCAGCAGTACGAGTAGTACCTGAAATCTAGAACGAATGATAGTACAGTTAATTTAGTTATGGCATCACACGAGTTAGTTTGGTTACACATGACTGACTAGTCATATTTCTTTAAATCAAAAGAGTAAATTCGGCTGAGTGGAGCATTCTGCTAGTCTTGTTAGGTAGGCTGCTTTAATAACAAAAGTTAGAGTATCTTCAATGCAAATATGTTTGGAAAGAATATCTATGCCATGTAGGATTGGATAGATATTAAGCCAAAAAATATATCTCTAATGCAAATGTGAAGTTAACGTGACAGAAATAAATGTGCACAGTCTCAACAGGATCATCTACTTTCAGATGGTCATGTTGACAGCTATGTCAACAAAATAAAATTAAAAAAAAAAACTTTTAAAGAAAAAATAATAAGTCAATACTTCAAAAAAAAAAAAAAAAAAGGAGCAATTCATGCTTGCATTGGAGATCATATTTTGACTTCCATGTTCATTAAGTGCAATTATGTGGCACCTAAGATGTACATTCTCTCTACATTGATGATTTGACTCATGGATGCACATCTACATTTACATCGGAGATGTTCTTAGAAGTGCAATTTTAGTAGATATTTAATATGTCTCACTAAAGATACTTTCTTCTAAAAAAAAAGGTTCATATTGCCTTATCAAAGAACCATGCCTGTAGAACTAGACAGTACAAAGTTACAATAATGTGATATTTGAATTTGAAGAAATCTGGGATGTCTAAATTTCTTTGCTTATCTTAAGCATTAGCGCTTGATGTCTACATTGGGCACCACAAGCTTTTATAGCACTTTTATGTAACTTGTATTGTTTATTATTATATCTAGCTATCTTATATATTTATAATGATATCTACACAACTGGTCTGTATTCCATACCATATCACATTGTAGTAATGTAATTTGAGTTAAGAAGTACATGTACAAAAGTTTTTTTGTTTTTTCTTTAGTTTTTATGCTCTGTTGTGTCCATCTTTAATATTTAGCTACGGAAAGGGCCCAGCGGGAGAGACTTCGAGATCTAGCTGTGTTTGAGAGATTAAATGGAAATCCTGGAAGAACATCTCCGGCTCTTGCTGTCAAAAAGGTATTGTCTTAGATATGTAAGTTGAAATTCTGAGACAACTTTCTGTAGCCAAAATCTTAGACATATGAAAAACGGTTTTGGTCTGTTGAAACCTGAAAACTGTTTCCAAAGATTTACAAGAAACAAGCTGTTTGTAGAAAATGAGATTTTCTTTTCACTTTTTGAGTTGTATTCTATTTTTCGGATCATGAACTAGAACCACAAGCATAATTTTTTATTCTTCATTTTAAATCATTTCCCTTGTCAATTACTCATGGACATAAAAATTCATGACTTAAAATAATGCTTTTGTTATTAAAAAAATGAATAGAAACTTAAACATAATAGCCAAATTAATTCTATTTTCTAGCAACTTGGGGTTAGTGTGATGATAGAAATTCTCCTCAATAAATGGGAATCTTAAGCTTGAATCTCACTTGAAGTGAGTTTTTCGCATGTAAGAGGATGAGGTGATTTGCACACGTCTCTAGGGTAGTTGGATGCTCTAAAAGGTCAAATAGCTCGAATATAACTTTGAAGAAGAAAATATCTTTACTTTCCCAATTTCATGTTTCTGCGGTATCGTTCACGAAGTCAACATGAAGCTAGTAGATGTCCTGATTTCTATATTTATTTGCTAATTGTGTTCTAGTGCGTCCAGGCAATTCCATCTTCTATTAGCTTATTAAGATCTTGGTAGCTCAGTAGTTTGTATAAGGCTTTGTAATTTGCTGCACAGTGGATTAATAATGCTTCCTAGGTTCTTTTTATATCGAAAAAAAAAAAAAATGTTAGCAGGAATTTGGTTCATTCCTTCGCACTTTAGCCTACTAAAAAGTTACAAATATTTGTCAATTAGGCCTTAAATCTGATCCACGTTATTTTCTACAATAAAGAGACAGGATTTTTTTGTGACTAAACTAAAGGAACTATTGTTAGTGGAGACAACAGTCTGCATCAATTTTTTTTTTAAAGAAAAAGTCAAAAAAGTGAATTAATATCCCATCTGGTTGCTAGTTTTGCAGGACTATATCAAACATGAATACTCAGCCATCAGATGTACGGCCCATTCAAGTACTGCAAGAAACTCTAACTTACCTTCTAAACCTGTTGGACTCCTCAGAGTATGAATTTGAGTTAGTACATGATTTTATCTTTGATCGAACAAGGGCAATACGACAAGATCTTAGCATGCAGAGCATTGTCAATGATCAAGCAATTACCATGCATGAGGAGATGGTATGGGTTACTTTGTGGAACCTTCAAGAATATCTTGTCCAAGTGTTATCCTTCCCTGAACTAAGTGTACTTTGGATGTCTTTTATGATTTTCCTTCATAATTTATATTGCATGTTCATGCGGTGGTTTTGTTTCTTTTTTCATCTTGTTCACGAGGTAACCACTTTCATTTATTCAATAAAAGAGCGTTAGTTGCCATTGTAAGTATGAATTCTATGATTCAAACTATTATTTATATTGGTTATTAAAAACATAAAATTAGTGAAGTTCCTTGGAGTAAGTAATTATTGAGTGACGTCATGAACTTGGTGGCTAGTGTTTGGATGCTTAGACATGGAGCTTTTTAGGCTATTTACTACTTTTAAGTGGTGCTTCATATAGTAAGAACTCATTTCTGGTATAGGCATCCCCTGGTCATTTTCACCACAAATTGCAGAGTAGTTGCCTAGGCAGGCAGCTGGGTTTCTTTGTAATCTCCAAAATTGAATTACATGATAATTCCCAAAAACATTTGAAAGTGGTACAAAAAGGATTACTTTCCAACCATTTTTTATCTTGTCATGTTTCATAATGCTAAAAATCAAAGCTAGAAATACTTTCTTGTCATCAAAATCAACATTTTTTTAATTTTTAGTATATCATTCAAGAGGGGATGTGATTCTTTGATATTTTAATTTCATGATAACCCTTTCTAAGATTTCAAAACCTTGATATAGTTAGTTTCTTATGTATAATATTATAAACTTGCATAATTGCGATTAATTTAATTTTTTTTATTACTGCGGCCACACCAATGCCACATCTAGGTATCACACCATGTAAGCATGAAAAAACATAACTGTGCTTGTCAGCATGTTATCTGTGAAAATGTGTAAAGTCTCCATTCATCTGTATTCTGGTTTATCTAGAAATTACGAAGTCAAATATATCAGACGAGTACTGTTGTTTGCCATACAGGTTAAATTCCATATTATATCCCACTACAGGCTTCCTAGGTGCAGCAGCAGTGCAGATATGTCTTCTCTGCGTCACCTGAACATGGAACAGCTTCAGAAATCGCTAACATCTCTTTATGATTTATATGAGGCCAATCGAAGGTCCAATGCTGTTAAGAAGAATGAAGCTGAGTTTTATTCGTTTTATGTGCTTCTCCATCTTGGTTCTAAGAACCAGCCCATGGTGAAATTCTGGCTTCACTGCTTCATTTCTGAAGCACTTCATATTTTTTATGGAAATTTTACCTTCTGGTTATGTCCTGACCACGACTTATCTTTTGCCTTCCATTGGCAGGGGGAGTCACTTTCCTTATGGTTTCGTAGGCTGGCTGTTCCTATTATCAAAGCCAAAGAAATGTGCTTTGCCCGAAAGGTTCTAAGGTACCCTCATAGATTTCTCAAACATTTTAAAAAATGTATGTGTTATTACTCCCAAGTGTTCTCTTGATATTTTTATTTAGTTTGAAATATTAAAAATCAACCAATTGTTTTGTTACATTTGGATTTAGCTTGATCAAAGTGTCTGTTGTTTACAGTTTCTTCAGAATTGGGAATTTTAAGCATTTCATCACTACTACAGCCTCAGAGGCATCTGAACTGCAATACTACCTCATGGAGCCGTTTGTAGCAGAGGTATGTTATTAGTGTGAACTTGTCTACCTTCAAGATGTTTTATTTCTGTTTTCTTGCATGCTCATTTCATTTTCCAGCTTTGGTTAACCACTTACCCTTCAGCTTTACAGTGTGAGCTGTTTACTCGGTTTTGCCTTTTTCCATAAATTTTTTGGTGATTAGCTTTCTTGAATACAATATATTTTGCGAGGAAACAAAGTACTTTTAATCTTTTTATACATAATATCTACAATTTTATTCTTTTTTTTTAATTTTTTTATTTGGAGGTTGTTATCAACAATCTCAAAAATACATATTACAGCAGACTAAAATAAAATACAATACACACTATTGTTTCAACTTGCACTAAGCATATTAAATCAAAGTCACCCCTTTATGAAATACAACTAGTCCAGTTTAGAATCCATCCAGAAATAGATATTCCACTAACACTGAGAACCAAGTAGCAGCCTTGACTTTGATATTTTCCCATAAGTCATCCTCAAAGTTCCCATCATGAAACACTCTGCCATTTCTCTCAAGCCAAAGATGTACTTTCAGATGTAATTCTCTCTATATTACTACATGCTTTCAGACGTGTTTATTCAACTCCATTGCTTAAAACTGTTTCGGTCTTTTAAATTATTTTCTAGAGGCATAAAGGAAGACACTTGCTTACACATGCCACACACACACACACATGCACTCTATATATGTGCCCACATTTACTTCTTGAGTAGTTTTGACAGTATGAGTATCATTTCATGCAGTATTAAGTTAGGTGGGGTACTTTCAAATGAAATCCATTGCTGACAACTACACACACACACACACCCAAATATTTACTTTTGACAGTGGGTGTTGTTGCCATCCTGGTCATTTCATGCAGCAGTTTTAAGTTGAGGAAGGTACTTTTAAAATGAAATCCATTTCTGGCAACTATTTAATCTACTTGAAGGTGTTGTGGGTATAGGACATCTTTTGGAAGCCAAAAAACCCAACAAGTGCATGCATATTTCATTTGTCTTTAGTTTTGTTCCATTTGAACCAAGTAGTTACCTTCCCGCTCCTTTTAATTAAAATAAAAATGTATTATATAAAAGTTGAAAGATGTACCAACTAAGGATGATACTTTTCAAGTGTAATATTATATTGGTAATTTTAGGAGTTGCACATTTGCACTACCTTTTCATTTTTAGCTAACCTCGGTGTTGTCAAGGTGAAACGGAGTAATTAGGCGCTAAGCCTCTTTAAGATGAGGTGGGGCCTAGGCAAACCTTAAAATAATTGTTTAGAGGTCTCCAAAAAATTATTTATTTATTCATTGGTTCATCATATTATATATATGTATAAATATATAATTTATACTATATTAAAATAAATGATATATTATTAATTTTAGTAAAGTATTTAATTTTTGTTAATTTAGAGTTTAAAATAATATTTTTAAAGCTCTTGCTAAAAAAATAAATTGTAACTACCTTATTGGAGCGCCTAGGTGGTGGCCAAGGCGCTCATGGGGCCTAGGCAAAGGCTTCGCATAGGCCTTGGGCTAACCTTAATGAGGGCTGTTATGTGTCAATTGTATCTTTCACGAGAATGGTACTAAAAGTTATGTCCTCTGCGTGTGCACAAACTGGTGTCCTCCTGTTCTTTGATTTGTCTTATTTTGTGACATAAACCTATCTTGGAGCTAACTACTTTTTGGCATTGCTGTTCCACATCTCTTATTTCACCTCTAAAAGGTCCGCCTATATGCCATAACATGCATCAATCATGTTGGTTACAAGCTTCATCCTTATCCACTAGCACATCTATCCAGACTATTAATGATGAAGGTACTATTTTGATATGGTTGGGCTATTTCTTGGTGATCTAATTTTTGTTGGCATCTTACTCAGTCTCATATCTGACTGGAAGTTGCATGTGGACATTTAGGAATCAGATGTAGAGGCCTTCTGTAATGCATGTGGACTTGAAACCAATATTGATGAAGCAGGAAACAAGATTTTTCCCACTAAGCAAACAAGTATCTGTCAACCTAAGGGAGGGCCCCTAAACTACTACTCATTTGACTTGGAAAGATTTCAAAGGTAACTTGAGTTACTTGAATTATATAATCAATTATGTTGATGTTAAAATATCCCATTATTCCAAGGTTACACAAAAACCCAAGTGGCGACCTTGGCTTTGACATTTTCCGATGAAACATCTGCCATAGTATCATGTCATGAAATGCCCTACTCCAGTTTAAAATCTGAACAGAGAAGGCCCCAGCGAAACCCCGCTAGAATTGTGCAAAATAGGCCTATGATCAGAAGTAGCTCTAGACGCAAAGCTTTGTCCCAGCTATTTCAATTTAGGGGTATGAATCTTGTTTTCCTACTCTGTTTGTAGATTATTGTCAGATAGAGAACAACTGTGACTTTCTTGCACTATTTCAATCCATTTAGTTTTTGTGTTGCTATTGCTTTGTTGCACCTGCAACTTGCACTGTGTCGTTAATGTTCTCCTTAACCTGTTCGTATGTTACAAAATTTTTATTTTTTTAACTTTTTATTTAAAAAAAAATTGCCACAACTGGTGCTATTGTAGTCTCGCAAAGACTACATTGATTTTTTTTTTTCGTTGCTTTACTACTTAAGAAACTAATCAAGGTTGTTTCCTTGCATATATCAACATGTTTTAGAGGTAATAGAAGGTCAATTGAGAACGGCATGTGATTTTTAGAAATACAACTTTTGATTTGCACATCCCCCTGAAAAAAAGGAAAAAGAACTCAAGAATTTAAATTTTAATGTAAGAGGTTTCCACCACCAGTTTTCTAGTGCCATATATCTAGTTTTACACTGAATTCAAATGGACGGAATAGATGGTAGACCTTTTGGTTGGAAGTTCTTACCTCTGGATAGTGATAAACTCTCTTCATAATGACGTGGAATTGCTTGTTTCCTAACTAGACATGCACCCACTAGTTGGCATTTACAAATTAAAAGTTTATATAGAGCAACACAGTTACGTTTCCAACTAAAGAAATGAAAAATGTTATTAATAAATGCTAAGGATATGATGCTCTCCCAAAACACTTCCACATCCACGATAATCTACTACATGAAAGTGGCAGTTGATTTGATACAGTGAAGACCAGAAAACTTCTACTCTTTCTAGACTTTGAGGGTAGTGGCTAAGTTATATCATTATTAGCTCTACTGTAGATATCTTGTCTCATTAAAGATGCTCCAGACCGTGAATTGAGTATTTAGTTTTTGTTGAAAGCTAGCATTCAGTTGAATCTGATCAAATGTTGTGGGGGCCGAAATCTTTTGGAGCTTAATAATCTTTTTGTTTAACTGGATGTTTCAGGTAATTCCCTTATATTGTTGTATCTACTTTGTGGAAGGTAGGACAACCTTGCCACAAATTTATGAAGAAGAATACAGATGATTGGAGATTCTTGTTTAATGTAAAAATCAATTTAATTATAGTGGTTGATCCAGATTCTTTGGAAGAGGGGAAGTTCTTTTTACCTCTTGAATTTGCACAGTTATGGAAGATCGAGTGATTTTGAGTATTACTTGTCATCCATAAAGCTTGGTGATGAATATCAGCCTTCTTCATGGGGTAAAGTTGCCTTGCTTGGTTCCTGTTCTCAAGTAATTCGATTATTTCAACTCGCAGCTTTTACTGCAGAATTGAAATTAAAAAATCTTGAACATAATAGAGGTAACTTGTATTTATGGGTATGAATATAACCTGTTAACAGATGCTGCAATATAGAACGTGCAAAAGCATTTGTGTTGTAGGTTTGCTGATAGAGATTCTCAGCTTGGCTAATTAATTAATGAAAGATACCCCAGTTTAATGATCCTTGCTACCATTTAATGGCATTTCCCATATATCTGGATCCTTGTGTTGTACGCTTAATCTCTCTCTCTCTCTCTCTCTCTCTCTCTCTCTATGACTTGCTAACTGATCTGCAGTTATAATTTAAGCGTCATGTCATTTTATATAATTATAAAATACGTCTGTTTTTACTAACATATCCATGGTCTAAGTACCCTCCTCCCCTGTGCGTCTTTTAGATTTGATAGTTAAAAACGCTTTTTCAACAAATAGCATTTAGGGTTTCGAATGAACCTAAATTCCATTCATTGTCAGGATACGAGAAAAATTTTTATTTGTTGATTTGTTATTAGTTATCCTCAAAATTCCATTCCTTGTCAGGAAATCTTACACAATTCAATCCCTGGTTGAGAAAAATCTTTCTTTGTTTTGGGCTATCCGTCTGTTGAGGTAAGACTATTCTTTGGTTGGGAACTGCGGAAGCTGTTATGTTGGGCCTTCCACCCGGCGTGAAGTTGATTTTTAGCTTAAAAGGAAGTCTTAGGCTACATGTCCTTGTTGTATGTTACGTTAACCTTTATATCTATTGCTACCGATGCCATGTCTACGTATTGAAGGGAAAGGCATCTTCTTTTAAAAGCAAAACTTTTAGCTTTTTTACTTTATTCAATTGGATTGCTATACTGTACTGTCCCTATCAATTTAACGCTCTATAAGAAAGTAACTAATTTTTTTACATATATATATATATAACAGCTAAATTAACCTTGCATCCTACATGCTTATTATTTGGATATCAATCTTTTTGGTTGTATGTGTAAAAGGATAATATTTCGTTCGTTGACATTTTTCTTTACATTGTAATTGAGAGTAGTGGGATTCAGATTGCCCTGAATTATTAAGTATTATTTGTTGATTACGTGATTTGAGGAGGTTAAACATGGTTAAACTATAATATAAAAAATATATATACGTCAACAGAAAACTTTTTTTAAATGACTTTAACCCATATCTTAACTTTCTTATTTTGAAACCTTCTTTCTTCCTCCTTTTTGTTCTTTTTTATTTATTTTAAACTGGGATTTAAGTAGTATATATTCATTTAACAGGGTGTTCTCCCCTTCTTTTGCGACATAATTTGTTGAAAATCAATTGAGTTTCTCAAAAGAAAATAATAATAATAATAAAATTAATTGAGAAGGGAGATACGAAAACGTTACCAAGGCTTTTCATTTTCTTTTCCGTTTTTATAATATCAGTTATCCATATACAATTTCACGTATGTAGTTGTCATGTAACACATTTTTATTTATTTAACATGCACGTGTTTATTTATTAGATTAATTTTTTTTATGGTTCACAGTTTATTAGGCTGTATTGTAAATGATTAACAATCACATTAAAGTCAATATTTAAACTATTTATAATAAATAATATATAAAATATGTTCTTTTCATAATACATGTATTTTAAATTATTCAAGCTTAAATAAAAATTATATGTGATCATTTAAATTTTTAAAAAGTTATATATTTTCTTTTTATAATTAATTATTTTTTAAAATATACTTTTTTATTTATTTTAAACAAGTATTATATTTATGGTTCAAAACTATATGACATTTTTATAAGAAAATATTTTTTGTTTATATTTATGATATATAAAAAAAAGTTTATGTATAAAAAAAAATAAAAATTAGTGACAAGCCGCCACTGCAGCCGCGGCAACGGCTTGTCAATTAAAAAAAAAATCGTCTAGCTCTGATCATTTGGAACTATCCAAAACGCTGGAGGCCATCAAACTGTTTTGGCCAGATGCCCTAATAGGGTATTTGGCTACATCTGTACGCAGACGCCCTAAGAATGTCTCATTCCTCGAAATATATATATATATAATATATATATATATATATATATATAGAGAGAGAGAGAGAGAGAGAGAGAGAGAGAGAGACAGGATAGACAGAAATGATGGTATAAAGATATTATTTAATTTGTATTTAATCCATATAGCAAATTTTGTATATTTGTTTCTCTTTTATCATTTAATTGATCTTCTTTTTCTGTATTTAGATAGGTTTATATAATAGCATTAATTCATTCCTTGATTCATATATATTATTTATATTTAATATGTATGATATATTATTATTATTAAAAAAAAGCATATCACTCTAGCTCACATCAATATGACTTGATTAATTGGTTCATTGGTTAATTGGCTTATCTCTTTAATTGAACATCGTTGAATTGAAGACGTGATGGGAATATAATTATTAAATAATTTGATGTACATGATGTATTACTTGTTTATTTGATATATCTAATAACTTTTTGTATATAAATAAATATTTGATGTAAATCCAAAATTGCATACTTTTTATTAAATAATTATACACAAAATTTTTAAGATAATAATTTATGTCATCATATCATAAATGAATCGTGTCGTAAAAAAATAAATAAATTATATTACAATAAATAGTATCATAAATGTGTCATATTATAAATAATTTGTATCATAATTATATTTATAATAGTATACTAGTATATAATCTATTTAATTTTTTTATAATTAATTTTTATATATTTTTATAAAAAATATTAAGAAATATATAAAATATATTAACAATAAATTAATTTTTTTTAAAATTGTATTTAAAAATAATAAAAATTATATTATTAATAAATAAATAAATAAATAAATTATATTATATTATATTATATTTTATTTTATTTATAATTATGTTAAACGTATATATTTTAAATTAATCGTGTTAATTTGTTATTATTTGTTTAATTATTTTTATTTTAATTTATATTTTATTTATATAAAATTTAAACTCATTAATTTTATGTAGTGTTCATGGCCTTATCGTGTCATGTCATAACAAGGGGGCCATGTAATATTTCATTTGACATGAATATGCATCGTCACATGGGGTGCAGCTAAAGATTCTTTGTTTCCTACAATAGTCTTTTCAAAGCCATCTGCCACGTTCAAACAAAGTCGATAAGAATCATTCATTCGCCACCAAAACCCAAAAAATATATACACAATATATAACTTAAATATATATATTTAATAAAAGCAATGCCACGTGGCTGACCAGTGTTGAAAATGTAAGACATGCATCGGCAATTGTTGAACCCGAGTCCCACGACGCGTTGACGCGTACTTGTGGTCCTCAGTGGAGTCCCATCCGTTGCTTCGTGTATTTCATTTCTAAATTTTGCCAGTTCATCTATAAAACCAGCCACGTGGGAAAAGCAGCTCTTACCTGGATCTCTCTGGATTGCAAGATCGATCATTGTTGACGTCAGGTTCACAGATCCAACGTCCATAACCGCTCCGAAATGCGCATGGCCGGTCCGATAGGAGATACTCAGAACAATTGGGGGCAGAATTGGAATAGTGAGTCGCCCCGTCGATTCTATGCTATGAAGGGGAAGCCGGGAAGGTCCCAATTTACGCGGCTTTCTTGACCAGCTAACTACACTGCCGAGTCAACACTTAACCACAGGTTTAAAAATACTCCGAAGTAATGCCAAAATCAGACACGTGTCTGTGAACGCGGTTTCATCTCCACCGCCTTCTTAAATACACACAGGATTGCAGCTCCACCACCTGTAACGTTACTCTCGTTTCTGCTCTTACAAATTACAGATCCCTAGTAAAGAAGCTCATGTACAGTTGATCTACATCTGCGAGTAACTTGCTCTTGATTTTGCGAGTTTCATTTGTTCGGCTGAGACATCTATTGTTTTGTGTGTATGTTCTGTGTTGGATTGGCGATGAAGTTTGCTTGCTGACGA
Organism: Tinospora cordifolia; assembly: GCA_030144865.1. Taxonomy (NCBI): domain Eukaryota; kingdom Viridiplantae; phylum Streptophyta; class Magnoliopsida; order Ranunculales; family Menispermaceae; genus Tinospora; species Tinospora cordifolia. Next base: position 12,819 of record JAJIYU010015049.1, read on the forward strand.
GTTTTATGCTGCGATTTTGAGATTCGCTTGGTTCGTTCGTTTATGTCGTTCTAATTTGATTTGGCTT
>JAJIYU010015050.1:0-12891 GCA_030144865.1 Tinospora cordifolia
TCGATGCGCATTGCCTCGAATAATCTCAATAATCATAAAACTAATTTTCTGCTCATATAAAATATTTTTTACGGCAAAAAATAACTTAAATAGTCTTTTAAATCATATTTTCTGTAATTTTTCATATATTTTTCTTAAAAACCTCATTGCTCAATCGTTCACCAAAATTCCAATTGACATCCAAAATTCATATTTTTGGTGTCGATAGGTACGTATTTTCATTCTCTACATTTCTATAGCTTCAAATCAAGCTTTCATTGGGGTTTAACATTATCAAAAACCTATCAAAAGGTTATCAAACTTTGGGTATTTATTTTAAAATCTACAGGGTAAACTAACACAATCTAACTACATATCTGGGATCTACTTATCGTCAGGAGTGTTTTGATATAATTTTTGTTGAGTTTTACTCACTGTAGAAAAATACCCAATTTTTGGGTACGGCTATAAAATACCCATTTTACTAAAAATTGCACCAATAGGATTGTAGTACGTAGCTTAATTAACACTTTTGTAACTAGAATTGGAAGAAATAGCTTACCTGCGCGACGAATCTGGCGAAAAATCGGATTTCCCCTCTTCCCGTTTCTCTTTTCCGTCTCTGTGTCTTCTGAACTTGGAAACCGAATAAGAAGCAAAAAAAATCGATGGAAATAAAATATGGGCCGTTGATTTGATTTTATGTAACCCAAAATAATTTTCATTTTACCCTAGTTTAGAAAACTTAATCCCTTAAATACCAACCTTATATAATTTATTCCCAATTTTACCTTGGTTTTAATTCTATAAATACCTATCTTTTATAAATAAATTTCATATGCGTATACCTTATATAAATTAATTCCATATGTGTATACCTTATATAAATTATTCCCATTTTTACCTTAAATCATATATTTACTTATAATAATTTTTTTAATAATTTTTTATATTTTTGCCCTAGTTCCCCTTTTTTTCAAAAATCAGTTCAAAAAGGCCCCCATAAGTAACATTTTTGTTTTCCGATTTTTTTTCCAACTTGAAGCGCGCGATTTATTTTATTTCTTTAATAAATAGTGTAATAAACATTTAAATCATGATTTCGAACATTTTTATATTTATTTAATATTTTTAAAAATTCATTTATTTCTTCTTCACTAACCTCGTATACATATATATATATATATATATATATATATATTACTTAAGCATTATTTATACATACATGTACGTGTACAATACATAATGGTACACTCATACATCCTGTCAACGTGTCATAAAAATTCAGGTCGTTACATTAAGATTGATCACCGATTGGTTTGCTGCTGTTGATTCTAGTGTGCGAAACTAGTGTGTCTGTTGATAGAAGGGGATTTGATTTAAGGGTTTGGTGTTGTTGTCTCTGTTTCTCTCATAACTTGCAGCACAAATTGCAAGTAAGGAACAAAAACAAAGAAGAAAAAGTAGCAGCAGCATCATATTTGTAGCACCAGCAACTATTGTTTGTTAGATTCTTGGATTCTTAGATTCTTAGATGTGTGATGCATCTATTGTTTGTTAGATTCTTAGATGTGGATTTTTGGAAGAAATTGTTTATGTTTTCTAGAAATGTTTGTTATTTTTCTTGTATCTGTCTTTTCGACAGGGTTGAATGGTGATTTTTGCTTTTGGTTGATTAGATCTGTGTGCTTTATGGACCTTGTATAACAATTTTGTGATTGTTACAATCATTTCAAATTACTTCTTACACTAGGAAATTGAGCAAGATTTCTGCAATGACTGCAAATCCAAATCCGTTGGATCTGCGAAACAAATAACATTGGCAACCATAAAAAGCCAATAACAACACTAGTAGCAGAAACAACAAAGAGCATATGTAGATCTCGACCATGATTCAAATCTGTGGAGTAAAACAAGATAATAGAGTGCAATGGTGATTAGAAGGTTTTTCTCTTTGATGTTTCTTTCTCACGGTGAAGAGGAACGAAGAAGAACGGTACTTTATATATTTCGGTATTTTTTATAATAATTCATAATGTACAACATTATCGTAATTAAGTAAAAAAGGTTCAAATACTTATGTTATTAAGTTAATTATTCTGACATTTTCTATAATTTTCTCAAATATAAATGCTCTATGGGTTACATAAAAATGGTGGACCATAAAATTATTATAAAATAGGAGCAGTGCCAGCCCACTATTAGGAGCTTAGGGTAAAGTAGTAAATTGGGGCCCCAAAAATAAAGACTCAATTAATTAATAATTTTCTAAAAAAATACATATTTATATATTATTTTATAATATATTACAAAAATATTGGGTATTTCAATGATATATAAGTATCCTACTTTTAATTACGCTGTCGGGACCCCTTCCTTAGGATGAAGGACGAACCGACCGGCACAGTGTCCCAACAAACCCGTCCGTAAGCCGAGTTTGCCAAGACAATGTTAAGTCTCAACATACTACACCACACCACACACTATCAGAGTAATCATAAGGAATGCAGAAGAGATTTAACATACGAACACCAATAAGAACTTCATATTTCCAAAATAGGTCATTACAACATGTGTAGCAACGGGGGAGAGTGTTCATTATATACAGGCTATTCTCACCTTTATACATAGGTTCGAACCCTCAAAAAATGATAACAACAAATGAAATACAAAGAAGTTCTACCAAAAGAGTAAGGGAACGCGGCTCTAGGCGATGACCACTCCCTTGCCCTTATCCGCTGCTGAAGAACCTGAAAGTTAAAGTAGTGAGCCTAATTGTCCACGGTAGCTCAGTGAGTAATGCAGTCTAATTCAAACTTAAAACAAGTATTCCACAGTTAAATCATGTGCCATAAATGCATGAGCAATAGCATTATGCAAGTGAATGCAACAGTAAACACAATTCAAAATCATAATGCAATCGTGCACCTTCATTAAAAACAATTTTAATAATGCTACAAAACATATAAATCCACTTGAGCGGGAGAAACCCGGCGGTTAGGTGTATAGGTGACGACCCAAATCTGGGCCCACAGAACCCCCCTCAGGGCACTTTGTGCTAGGTGGTCACTCGATGCTCTAGCGGAGCCCAATCAATACACGAGCGAGTTACAGACAGTTAGGCATATCGTGATGACCCGATTAGGACTTATTGCCATTGCCATCATCGTAGGCCCACAGAACCCCTCAATAGGCACTCTGTGCTAGGTGGTCACTATTAGGGTCACAACTAGCCCTAATTGCTCTACCGCATCCAATAGCCTAACCCACTCCCGGACCTCGACATTCAGTGCACTTTTCATTTAAAACTCATTCAAAGCATGCAAGTTCATCACAATATGTAACACCATTTTCACAATGCACAGAATAACAAGCTCTAAGAAATGAGTTAGAAAACACTACTCACCGGGATGCTCCGCTACCAGCGCTCCTCTCGCGATTGGTCGCGTCTCGCTAGCATTGGGTCCTGCGGAATCAACACAACTTTTTATCATAAATATGGGACTTGGCTCACTCTAGTTCTACATGATTGGTTAATCAATTACTTGACCTATTTAAGAATAGTTCACATATGTTCGTTCACTTGCCTTAGTTACTAAGCCCATTTGATTGACCTCGGTCAATCTTGGTCAACCCTAGTCAACTTATCATTTGCTGACCTAACTGGTCAATAGAGTCACACAGGGTCAATTCTGGTCCTTATGGGGTCAATTGGGCTAAAAGGGTCAATATTCCCAATTCTCATTACTTAGGCACAAACCTTAGCCTATGACCCTATCTGCTCAACCATTTTTTCGATTTTTTTTGCGAGCAATCTGTTCATAAGATTTGCACCAAACTTTGCAAAAATTTTCAAGACTTAGAGGTTTCTAAGCATGATAACAGAAACTGCACATAGCCCGTATCCCCTGTGACAAACAGTGACTATTTGCCTTAGTTAACCAAGCTACACATATCAAAATGTCCTAAAATTTTGTAGGCCACTTCTAGACATATCTACGGGTCTCTCCACCGAATTTTAACTCAATCCATCATGGTTTGTTCAGTCAATTTTATTTCAGAAATTTCGGCCAGATTGCAAGAAATTTCTGTGTTCAAGGATTCTACAATCTTCTAGTGTTCTTTTCCCTCATTCAGTCACCATCCTATGGGTTGTTTCTTGTGTCCACTCACAGTTTACAGGTCATAACATATTCACTAATCACAACCACTTCGGATCAGTAGCATGCAACATCAAAAACATGTCTATCATTCCATCAATATTCTGCTATATTCTAAAGAACACAAGGAAATTTGCTCTAGCACCCTGCAATCATGGCATATCTGCATGTATAACAAGACACATCCATAAGAGTTTAAGGTCAAGTCTTTATACCTTTCTAGAACCTCTATTATGGAGTCTACAATGCCTCTAGTTCCAGCCTAAAAGGGTGCCTTGAAGTGTCCCAAATATAGCTCTTGTTCTAGTCTCAACCTCTTTCTGTCAGCACTGTTGTAACAGTAAGTAGCACAGTAAATACCAGAAACTCACAAGACGTATTAAACGTTTTAATATGCAATTTCTACCACTTGGATACTTGAATACACTTCATGAGAGGTAAAGTGAAAGGTTTCACCTGAGGGATGAATCTGGATTGGTCCTGGTATGAGCTTTCCCAAGGTTGTTCTAACTATTTCTGTTACACAATTGCAACAGTGAGTAAGCAACCAACTTCAAGGGTCCTAAAATCATACATAAGGCCCTATTTTTCACTCTCTAACTCTTGGAGATCAAAGTATATACGAAAATGAAGGGAGTGAACATTTTAGCTTCAAAAAGGAACTGGAAATGGCCAATGTTCAAGGCTTCAAAAGTGGTTCCAGCACACACTTCTGGAAATTTCTGGGTTTGAACAGTGTGGACAACCCTCTTCTTGGTGTTTTCTACTTCAAACAACTCCAAGACTGGGCAAGCCACTTGTAGGATCTTGTAGGCGGTGGTACAAACTTCAAATCAAGCTATAGTTTGTAGGATTTGGTGGAGAATTGAAGAAGTTATGAGCTTGTAAAGTTGGTTACAAAATTTGGAAATTATGTATTTGAGCTCAAGAATGCCCTTTTTGTTGCATGAGGATGCTTGCTTGGCAAGGGTGTGGATGACATGTGGCATCCAGGTGGCACTTAGTATCATATTCTAGATGCCCAGTTGGTAGCGTTCATTGGCCAAATTGGAGGCCATGACGTGATGGCAAAACTATGGGTTATAAACCATGAACTCTCATGGTTTTGCTAGAAAAATATCTGCTAGAAATCCAGAAAATTCGGTCAAAAATCGGCCAAAAACCCCAAAAAACGCACAAAAACAAGGAGAACAGGGGGGCTGGACCCCTCTTGGCACGTGGGCCGGCCCAGGCCCAGCGCCTGGGTCAGCCCAGGCCCCCCCCCCCCCCCCCCCCCCCCCCCCCCCCCCCCCCCCCCCCCCCTCCCCTTTTTTTTTATCATTTTTCTTTTTACCAATACATATACATATATATATGTATTATATATCAAAATTTTGCATTTTTTGTCCTCCAAAATCATTAATTGTCTAATTCATTATTTTTCATCAAAATACCAATGTTATACATCATTTCATCATTTATTTAATTATTTTCTCCAAAAATCATATTTTTTTCATCCAAAAATTCCATTTATCATTCTAAAAATTCGATAATTGCTCCAAAAATTCATAAATTACTTTTCTCAAGAAAACACATTTTCCTAATATTTTCATGTGTTTTCTCCTTAAAAATTTATTTTATCGAATTATTTCTATTTTCCTTAATAATTAATCTGAAATTGGGAAAAATTGGAAAAAATTTTGTATTTTCTCATTAAAATTCCAAAAAATACATGGAGTACATAAATGTCGGGTCTGTCAATCCGATGTCAAAAGTGCCAGTCATCACATACATAAATACCAGAAACTATTATACGTTTAAAAACCAAAAATAATTGTCTTTAAAAATAGCAGTTACCATTTCTAATGGAAAAATCGTGCGAAATCAGGAACAAAAATAGAAACCACTCAAAATATTCTTGCATGCACCGATCTGTGGAAATGATCTGAAGCCATAAATGAACGCCTAACGTAGCAGAGCATAGAGAAATTTGTAATCACCAGAGCATTTTGGTCGAACGAAAGGTATAGAGCAGCAAATATGTTCTTTACGATTTGCAAGAAATTGCAAATTTGAGGTTTTTTATGATTTTACAAACAGAAATTAAGGATAAATGTGTACAGATATGTATTGTATGTTTAATGATATTGATTCGTATTAGAGACATCCAAATCACATGATATTTTGTGTTCAACGATGTTTACAATATATATTGATTCATTTTCCCTAATTTCTCTTATACATGTACTAGATAGACAGTGACTGGGTAGTGTTTGATGAAAATCTCAAACACAATAAATTGTAGATTATAAATCGAGATTTCAATGTGTAAAATGCATATAGGTGTACATTGTGATTGAGTTTTTAAAGCAACTGCGATAATGGTTCTAGTTGTGAATAATGTATAGATTGTATATAATGGAATTACTGAATATATGCAGTATAAACGCAATCTTAACTTTTCTAGAGAGTATGTAATGATGTCAATTTTATCTAAAACAAACTTTGTATATTTGGTATATATTTTAGGTATATTTGGTATATATCGTCTTTTTTTCAACATTGTTCAATATTTGTATATTTTTTATACATCTTGTATATTTTTTTATAGAATATCATGTAAATTTGTTGTATATTTGGTGCATATAGTTTGTTTTCTTAGTTAATAATTAACCCATATATTTGAATAAAATTGGTTTTTATATATTTTCTATATATTTGATGTACATAGTCTATCTATTTTATTTATAATTCTTGTATATTTTGTGTACAAACTATTTTCTATAACATTATTCAACATCTATCAAGAAAAACTAGTTCGTTATACTTTTTATATATGTCTCATATATATTTTGTATATTTTGTATATTTTGTATATACATTCTGTTTCCTTGATCATTAACCGATTAATCTCTGCAGAAAATTAGCTTTCTGCATATATATTTGGTGTATATTTCAGGTATATTTGGCGTAGACAGACAGTTTTCTTATCATTGTTCAATATCTATGAAGAGAAACCAGATTATATATACATCTTGTATATTTTTTGTATATCATTATATATATTTCTTGTATATTTGATGTATATAGTCTATTTTCTTCATTATTAATCAGCTCATCCCTGCATGAAACATTTGTTTTTTTTGTATCTTTCATGCATGATTGGTATATAGGTATGTGTTAATTTATTGTACATTTCATGTGTACATTAATATGTTTTGATTGTCTAGTATATTTCTATACATTTTCCTTATATTTTCTATATATTATTTGTATATTTATTGTATACATGTGTATATTCATCTGTGTTGTACTTCAACAATATATGAATAATCGATTTATGTGTCTTTGACAGATGATAATGGATAAGATGCCAATTTTAGTTCATCACAGTGGCGTATGGGTACATTCAAACAAATATAAAAATTTTAATGTGGATGTTGTGCTTATATCACTCAATACAACATTCATAATGTTGAAAGAAGTTTTGACTAATAAACTAAAAGTAGATTTATAAAGGAGATCACTAGATATAAGATACCAAGTTCGAAAAAACTATGCTCATTTGGACATCAATGATGATATATCATTGATGTCTATTTAGAATTGAAGAAAATTGAAATAGATTTTATGAAATATCCTCTATGTCTAACAGTGCATGATAGTATACAAACATGTTCAAAAGCACCCACTCTTTGTGCGTCAAATGAAAGTGAAGTTGTAGGAAATTTAGATTGTATCCCATTTGCATATGTGATTGATAATTTTAGTGATACCTTGCAGTATGCAATATATTTGGGTAATAACACACTGGATATTTTAACAAATAGCTCAACAAATGAAACTGTGGAAGGTGTTGAAGTAGATGAAGTTATTATATCTAACAGTAAGCATATTAATTTTGTCCAAGGACAGGTGTTCAAAGATAAAAGAACATTGAAAATGGCGTTGGGAATTTATGCAATCAATGATCACTTTCAATTCAAAGTGATTTGTTCTTATAAACAAATGTATACTGTGAGGTGCATTATGGAAACATGTAGTTGGGAAATGAAGGCATCCAGACAAAGGAAAACACGCACATTCAAGATAAGAAAGTTTTTCAGTATACACACATGCCCAATAGATGTAAGAGCATGTAATCAAAAGCAAGCAAGTTCAGAGATGGTTGCAGATTTGATAAAATAAAAGTACTTAAATATGAAAATTATATACACACCTCAAGATATAATACAGGACATGAACAATGATTTTAGGATGAAACTAAATTACATTAAAGCATGAAGATCAAAGGAAAAGGCCTTGAAAAAGTTGAGAGGCAAACCTTGCAACTCATACTCCAAACTACCAGGCTACCTCTACATGTTGAAGGAAACAAACCCAAGATTCAAGGCTGAATTGAAGGTTAATGAAGACAATTCATTCCAATATGTATTTGTTGTTTTATACGCTTCTATTCAAGGTTGGGAACATTACAAACCAGTTGTTGTTGTGGATGGAACTTTTTGAAATCAACATATGGGGGAACACTAATTACCACTTCTACATTGGACACATCAAGTAAAATATTTTCACTAATATTTGCAATTATAGATTTAGAAAATGAGAACTCTTGGACATGGTTTTTTATGAGATTCAAGGCTACATATGGATCTAGAAGAGGAATGTGCATGATATCATGTAGGCATGAGAGTATACAAACAACAATTTTGTTGGTATATCTTGGGGTTAGTCATTGTGCATGTATTTTTCACTTGGTAAACAACCTGAAGGGTAGATTTAAAAGAAATCCAAAAATAATTAGAGACTTCTTCATGGAGCAGCAAAAGCTTATACTACAAAAGAATTCAATGATAACATGAAGGAGTTGGGCAATGTGGACAAGCATATAAGGGGGTATTTAGAGTGTGTAGGATATGAAAAGTGGCCTCATATACATTCAATTGATAATAGATACTTAATAATGACTTCAAACATAGTAGAATCAATAAATGTAGCAATTAAAACTGCTAGAGATCTACTTATTTGTTCATTACTTAAGTACTTGAGGGCATTAGTTCAAGAATGGAGTTACAGAAATAGAAACAAAGCACATTCAACATTCACAAGGCTATGCAAAACGTATTATGATATACTTGAAGATAACTTTGTAATGGCAGTAAAAATACAGGTATGATTCTTAAAACAATTACTTTCTTGTTCAATATTCTCGGATGCAATTATTTCTTGTATATTTTGTATATTTAATCTGTTTTATTAATCATTATTCAACATTTTTACATGAAATTAGTTTGTATATAATTTTTGTATATTTCTTGTATAATATTCGCATATTTTGTGTTGCAGTTATATGATCCTTCATCATGATTCAACATGTCTACATGTTCATGTATATTTTCTATATATTACTTGTACAAATTGAACTGTCATTGTAATGTTATGTAAATTTTTTTATATTTTCAGGTACGAAGATGCAATGAGGACGTTTATACTGTCAATGATAATGAATGGAGGTACGCAATCAACATGAAGGACAAAACATGCACTTGCAATCGATTCTAAATGGATGAAATACCATGTCCACATATAATTGCTATGATGAATGATAAACATATGAAAGTATACAATTATTGTTCAAAATATCATACAAAAGAATCAATGTTTGCCACGTATAATGATATAATGTATCTGATAAGAGAAGAATGCACATGGAGTATGCCAAAAAATATTAAAAACGAGGTTGTGTTACATCCAAGTGGAAGAGTCAGCTCAAGAAGGCCAAAAAAGATAAAATTCAAATTAGAATGGGAAACGACAATAAGTGTAAAGTGTGGGAAATGTGATAGGATGAAGAGTAATAAAAAATATGGAAAAATGCACCGAAACATAATTAATCACTCCTATACTAATAACAAATATGATTGATTGATTTGATGATAAATAAATAAGTGTGTAAATGACTTTTTGATTACAAATGGTAATTACAAACCGACAGTTATGAATATGTTAAAATCACTTTGTGTGCATTCTATTATACGTAAACAGACATTTGGTGTATATAGTTTGTATATTTTATTTATATTTAGTTTATATAGCCGATTTTTTTATTATTGTTCAACATATGTGAATGAGAACTAGTTTCTATATACATCTTATATACTTCTTGTAATATATATATCTTGCATATTTTTCGTATATCGTTTGCATATTTTATGTATATTTTGTGTATATTTCAATAATACAGTCTATTCCTTGATCATTGTGGAGAAAATTAGTTGTTTATATATTTTTTGTATATTCTATGTATATTTGGTGTGAACAATCTGTTTTCTTGATTAAAAATCAACTCATCCCTTTACATGATGTTGGTTTTATATATTATATTATATTATATATATTAGTTGTATACAGATTGTATATTTGTAATATATTTCTTCTATATTATGTGTATATTGTTTGTTTCCTGATCATTGTGCAACTTATCCCTACATGAAATTGTTGTTTGTATATTTTCTATATATTTGTTGTATACAAATTGTATATTTCTTGTATGTTGTGTGTGTTCAATCTGTTTCCTGATCATTGTGTAATTCACCCCTGCAAGAAATTATTTTTTCTATATATTTGTTCTATACAAATTGTATATTTGTGGTATATTTCATGTATATTATGTGTATCCAGTTTGTTTCCTAATCATTGTGCAATTCATTCCTACATGAAATTGTTGTTTATATATTTTCTATATATTTGTTATATACAAATTGTATATTTGTGATATATTTCTTGTATATTATGTGTACACAATCTCTATATTGTCTATTTTTCTGTATATTGTCTATTTTCTTAATCATAATGCAACTCATTTCTGCAAAAAAATATTGTATGTACATATATTTTTAATAAACGCATATACATGTAACTGTTTTATACAAAAAAAATTACAAAACAGTAAAGTTCTATAAAATTTCTGGCTACTCAATACAAATGTAGTACGTCGATTACAAAAAAAATAAAAAAAATTTACAATTAGTATCCAAAATCCTATTGTTGTCTTAGCTGGACCACAACATTGATGTCAAATCTCTCACATTCTTCAGAATTACTCTTGGTTCCATCTTCTTGTTTTGTCTTTCCATGTCTGTACAAAAGGAAACCAAGTCCTTGTCAATGAGTAGACACATCGAATTTTGTAGGGATTGTTTTGCCATGTAAGAAATTTAAGCAAAATAAGACATAAAGATTCTGCAATCACTGCAAATAAATAACAAAACCATGAAGACATACAAGGTCATAAATGAAGACATACAAGGTCAAAAGAAATTATCAATCCTTTTGTGAAGGAAGGTCATCAACCATACAAACTATGAAAGCTTTTTTTTTAAGGTTTTATGGGCAAATCATCCCTTAGATCAAAAAACCCAACCATAGCGAGATATAATAGTAACAATGTGCTATAAGCATACATTGTTTCCTTAACAGCAAAAACTATTGTAGGAGAACACAGTGAAATGTATACATAAATGCAACAATCAGCAAAATCAAGATGACCCAGTATCCAATGAGATGCAGATGGAACATGAATTAGGAATAGAAGGTGGTCAGATTCAATCCATGGTCTGTTACAATACAAATAATGTCAAAGTATGTATTCAAGAATCATTGTTTCTTCTTATAGACCTAACATTATTCTTTTGCTGCAAATATATTTTGCATAAATTGATTGAAGCTTTTGATTAAAGAAATTATCAATTGTAGTGAATTTCAAACCAATACTTTTAATTTACTTCCCTTTCTTTCGTAAATAATAGAATATGACATCAACATGTTATAATAACAAAATATGTGATCATAATTAGTAAATTAAAAAGTATATCATCATATTCTGTACAATTAAAAAACTTGACCATCCCTGAAGAAATTTACGTGGGCAATACAAAGTGTATATATTCTGTATATAGTGTATACATAGCCAAAAACAAATTCAAAAACTAAAAATTCAAACATACTAAAAAAGAAATCACACATATCATAGAAGTTAACATAAAACCAAGCATAGAAAGTACATAGAACCATTCTGTTTTCCTAACTTCAACAATAGAAAAATCAAATGTGGATGACAATATATTGTTACGTGCAACATAAATGTTTTTTCTATAAGAAATAAAAATAGAGAATTTTAAAATCAATAAAAAAAATTAATCAAACAATAAGACGAAAGAAAGATAATTTTAAATAACTTACTTGTTATGCTTAAGTTTGTTTTCATGTAGCCAGCATTGAAAATCTCTAAGGGATCCATCATCAAATTCTTTATCAAAAAAGTTGTCCAATGGAGAAAAACCTTTAATAATCTCCTTTACTCGTTGTTCATTCGGACCAATGTTGTTGTCACCAATTGAAAACGAATAAATAAATGGAGATTGCAAAATAGGCACAAGTTTTCTGTCCTTTTTTTCAGCTACTGGGGTTACAACGTCAGAAGGTCTAGCCTTTGATTCTTGATTTGAAATATAAACCAAACTCATTAAAATAGATATACAACTTAAAGTGCAAAAAAATAAAGAATGCAAACTACAAAAAAAAAGAATATTATGTTTATGTATTCTGCATATTTCTTGTATATTATATATATATATATTGTATACACTCATCTATCATGAACTTTCTGTCACTAGCCATAAACAAAATAACAAAAACTTTTATATATATATTACAAGAAGTATATAAGATGTATATAGAAACTAGTTCTCATTCACATATGTTGAACAATAAT
>JAJIYU010015051.1:0-12888 GCA_030144865.1 Tinospora cordifolia
TATTTCCATTAAAAATTCTAGAAAATGCATATATCGTATTCAAAAATTTTGCACACCAAAATCATGGTCGTCACAATTATACCTCTACCATTACTTGCATTGTTCCATAATTATTCATACGTTATGCTTAAGTTATATAACATTTTATTCACATGTTATCCCTGCATCATTCACATGTTAACCCCGCATTTTTGTATTAACAACTAAACAATTGTTATAATCGCATTATTCATATATTATTCTTATATTATACTACAAAAGCTATAAAAAAAACAGTTCCTACCCTAAAAAAATCACGCAAGAATACTCATCTTCTTCAAAGTTACTGTTGTTCGATCGTCTTCTTTGTGCGTTTAAGTTCTTTGATTTTCACTGCTCATCTTTCTTCTGTTAATCTTCTTCTTGTTCTTCTTTGGGTATTTGGGAATGAAATCTTTGCTTCTGCATTTGGTAACAAAATCTTTGCTTATAACGGTTGGTCTTCTTCTTTGTACATTTCTGTTCAATGATCTTCTTTATTTGTCTTTCTTCTGTTAATCTTCATTTGTTGTTGTTGTTCTTCTTTGTGTATTTGGGGACGAAATATTTGCTTGTGCATTTGGGAATGAAGTCTCTACTTGTAACGGTTGGTCTTCTTTGTGGGTTTGGTAACTATTGTTGTTCTTCTATTATTATTATTATTACTATTATTATTATATTATCTTTTTTGGTTGTTCTTATTATTGTTCTTGAATTTCTGTCTAAGTTTATATGCTTGGATTGTGTATTAAATACTACTTTTTAATTGTGTGATAGTTATTTAATGTATCTCACTTAATTAGTTAATTCCTTTACATTTTGTATCAACAGGCATATTATATTTTCTATAACCACTATGACAAAAAAGAAGACTTTAGAAGCTGGTGAAGTAAGTTATTTATTTTTAGTGATATTCATAATGATGCATTTTTGGTCAAGTTTATGTGAATATTATAAGACAAATAATTTTATATTTATGAATGCATTTTTTTTCAAGTTCTCTAAACAAGCTGAGAAGAGATCTAAGAAGAAATGGACAGCCATGTTAGCTGCAATGACTCAGTTTGAGAATGAAGGTGTGAGACTCTCTAATGAGGACTCCAACTCACCAAGATCATCACCTAAAATAGAAAGTAGTTAAAAGCAACAAAGACTGATAGAACAACAATAAAGAAGCATGGACCCACTAGGATGGGTTTGGTTTTGGGACATGCTCCTAGAATGAAAGTTGAGTTCAATGAAAGAGGGCAGCCAATATCAACTAATTCTGAGAAGCTATCATCTTACATTGGTGTAAATGTGCGAGAGCATGTGCCTGTAGTAATTAAAGATTGGCATCATGTGGCTCCAAAAATTAAAGAACAACTTTAGAGGTTAATTGAGGTATGTGTATAATAAATTATTTATTCATAAGAGATTCTAATACTTCATTGTAGAAATTCTTTAATTTATCCTTTTTTCGTGCACATTAGACAAGATTTGTAGTTGACAAGTCTAATAAGGCAATGATATTGCAAAAGATGGGACATAGCTGGAAGCAATACAAGTTCAAAGTTTCTACAGCAATTACAAGAGCAACGAAACAAAAAGAAAGAAACTTTGTAAACAAATATCTTAAGCCTAGCAATGTGATGTCTCCTAAAGAGTGAAACACTTTTGTTGAAGAAAAATTATCCGAAGAGTTTCAGGTTTGTTGTGTATTTCTTATATATATCTATATATCATTATATACTTTAAATTTGAATCATCTCTTCTTTTTCATTATTATTAATATATTCATTTTATTAGGCAACAAGCAAAAAGTTTAGTGAAATGAGATCTAGTCAAAAACTATTGCACACAATGAGTAGGAAGGGTTATGCTCGTTTGGAGCATGAATTGGTAATTGTCTTGACACGTACTTCATTTTATTTTTCCTCTTTTTATTTTTACATAAGCATATATTTTGTAAATGTTACTATTTTCCATATTTTAGAATTCGGCCAATGAAAATTCAAATTCAGTTGCAAGAGTAGAGGTATGGACAAAGGGTCATTTGAGAAAGAATGGTGAGCCTTTAAATGAAACAATTTAAGAAGCAATTGTAAGTAAATCATTAAAGCAAATGATATATAGTTATATATATTGAAATTATATAATAATAGAAAGTTATCAAGTTAATTTACTTGTTTTTATGTGAATGCAGGCAAAGATTAATGACATTAGTCAATCTACCTCCAATTCAGTCGAGAGAGATAACTTAAGAGAGGATGCCATTACTAAATTATTAGGACCTGAACGTCGTGGGCGAGTTCGAGGTCTTGGATTTCGGGCAACACCTTCAAAGGTTGATGCTCACATTTAAAGTAATGGAAAAGTAAAGGTCTTAAAGAATATAATTTAAGATCAAGTAGAAAGATCAAATACTCTTGAAGAAAAATCAAAGAAAATGGATACACTTGAGGAAAGAGTTGAAGCATTGATTGCCATGCTCTTAATGCAATCTCAACTGGTGACAACTAGGATTAAAATTTTTTTCGCAGTTTAATTTATTACTTAAATTTATACAGTGAAATATATTTTATGATATGGTTCAATAGCTTCAAAGCCCAAGTGGAAGAGACATGAATATGATACATTCAAAAGCTCAAACACCACAAGTAAACTATATTTTGAACCCAACTTTGATTATAAACTTTTATTCTTATAATATTTATATTATCTTTAATTTGTTTATGTATTATGTAGTCACACTAGGGTAGCAAGCCCACCTAAGAAAAATTGCCTCCTAAGAATGGTATATGCAAATTATTGAATTGGCATACCAAAAATGAAAGAGACAAAGAAGTTGTAGTAGTAGGAAAGATTTCTTCTACAGATCCTAAAGGCTAAATTTCATGGCCTCCCACTAGGCTTTGATTGTTGGAGAATTGGGGTTGTAAAGGTAGTGAATGAAAATGATGATTTATATAGACCAACATAAAAAATTCATTACTTGAGTAACGTTGTTGGAAGGGCAATTGTTTGGCCAAATAAGTACATAAGACTATTGTAAATAATAATTACACTTTTTTGATGGATTGTATATATTTTTCATGGATTTATATATACTAAATGAGGCATTTGAAATAATAGGACAAATGTTTAATAATATTTATTTTATATTATGAATTTACAGATACAAGTAAATATATGCAATTATATTGTAGTAAAATATTTTTACGATTAAAAAAAAGTTGACACATATGACAACACTTAGTTTTCATTATACGATACATGATATAACAATGTGCAAACGATTATTGTTAAAATATCGGAGCTTTCACAACGGGCACAAGCATGTTGTTTAGTAATGGACATACAACAACAACAACTTGACCTTTGTTGAAAGGTTTAAAGGTTATGTTTTCCACAATGTTCGTCCATTGTTATAACACGTCTACAACAATAGGAACAATGACCGTTGTCGAATATGTCTTAAAAGATTGAAGCATCTAACAACGTGTGAATGTTGTTGTAACCTCATTTTTTAGATCGATACACAACACATTACAACAACAAGCTCGTGACCATTGTTAAAGGTTAGGATTTCCACAACATGTGCCTATTATTATAATATTTCTACAATAAAAGGTAAAATGACTGTTGTCGAATATGTATTTAAAGACTAAATTATTTAACAACGAGCAAACATTGTTGTAACCTCACTCTTAAACCGATATACAACGCTTTACAACAACAAGTTGGTGACCATTGTTAAAAATAGTTGATCGTTTAACAACACCCTGATCAACAACATCACCATGAACGTTGTCATATGGGTATAAAAACGAACATTACACGTTGTTGTAGATGTGATTTCTTGTAGTACCCTTACTCGCATTATTTCATAATTATTCATCTGTTATACATACGTTGCACCAAATTGTATTCACATGTTATCCCCACATTTTTTACCAAAAGCAACTGAACAATTTTATAACTGCATTATTCAATTATTATTCTTGGATTATACCATTATTAATGCATTAATCATCGATTGGTATATTATATATACCTCTACCATTACTAGCATTATTCCATAATTATTCATATGTTATGCATACGTTGCACCGCATTTTTTATATCAACAATCGAACAATTTTATACTCATATTATTCATATATTATTCTTGCATTATACCATCAATCGCATTATTTCATGATTATTTATATGTTATACATACATTAGACCAAATTTTATTCACATGTTATCCCTGCATTATTCACATATTATCCCCGCATTTTTTACCAAAAGCAACCGAACAATTTTATACCCATATTATTTAGTTATTATTCTTGCATTATACTATTATTGATGCATTAATCATTAGTTAGTCTGTTATACATACCTCTACCATTGTTGGCATTATTCTATAATTTTTCATATGTTGTGCATACATTATACAACATTTTTTATATCAACAATAGAACAATTTTTAACTCGCATTATTCAAATATTATTCTTACATCATACCATTACTCGCATTATTTCATGGTTATTCATATGTTATACAAAATTTTATTCACATCTTATCCCTGAATTATTCACATGTTATCCCCACATTTTTTTACCAAAAGCAAACAAACAATTTTATACTCGCATTATTCAGTTATTATTCTTATATTATACCATTGTTGACGAATTAATCATCAGTTGGTATGTTATACCTCTACCATTACTGACATTATTCTATAATTTTATACCCAGATTATTCAATTATTATTCTTGCATTATACCATTATTGACGCATTATCTATCAATTTGTATGTTATACCTCTAACATTACTGATATTATTCCATAATTATTCATATGTTATGCATACATTATAACTCATTTTATTCACATGTTATCCCCACATTATTCATATGTTAACCTCACATTTTTGTATCAACAATCGAACAATTGTTATACTCGCATTATTCATATATTATTCTCGCATTATACTACAAAAAATATAAAAAGAAAAAAAAATCAATTCCTGCCCTAAAAAAAATTTTCATGCGGGAATATTCATCTTCTTTACAGTCACTGTTGTTTGATCGTCTTCTTTGTGCGTTTAGTTCTTCGATTTTTATTACTCATCTTTCTTCTGTTAATCTGCATTTATTGTTGTTGTTCTTCTTTGGATATTTGGGAATGGAATCTCTGCTTGTGATTGTTGGTCTTCTTCTTTGTGCATTTCAGTTCATCGATCTTCTTTGTTTGTCCTTCTCCTTTTAATATTCATTTGTTTTTGTTGTTCTTCTTTGAGTATTTGGGAATGAAACAATTGCTTCTGCATGTGGGAACGAAATCCTTGCTTGTAATGGTTGGTCTTCTTCTTTGTGCATTTAAGTTCATCGATCTTATTTGTTTATCTTTCTTTTGTTAATCTTCATTCGTTATTTGCAGAATTGCAGTAGAATAGTGTAATACCCCAAGCCCCACATTCATTGAGCATTGGACATAACCACTATTCTTTGACAGTGGACTTAACCATTTGGCGGGTCGGGCCAGTGTTACTTTACAAGCAACACACACTTGACTTTCTATTTTTTAATACCTCATGCCTTAGATTAAATTCAAGAATACAATTTTCAATCAATAAAATAAGGGCAATTAAAGACAAAGAAAAATTCAACTTCTTCATTCATAAAAAGAAATTACATAACTTTATAATGTAAATTACTACATTGTTGATCAAAAGAAATTCATAACCTTTAAAAAAGAATAAAATTTCATCGGAAGACTTATTCAAAATTGGGCAACATGCCCTTACATTAAAAGAAAACTTTAAAAAACAATAGAAACTTGCTAATATTCAAATTCCATAGTCTTCATAATTTAGTTTCTTGAAAAAGAAGATGAAGGGGTGAGCACAAAGCTCAATGGATCTTTTTTAGACAACTATTTTACAAATTCAAACCAATAACATATTCATAATTCAATCACTTGCATGCATTAGGCGTTTCAAGCATCATATTGTTTCAAGTTGTAATTTAGACCAAAAGAGTTTCTCAACCCTTGATATTCTTAATTAAGTACCTCCTTAGAGTGAAATGTGACATTACATAGCTAATTTCATTGGACTTCTGGACTTTAGGGAGCTTACCCACCAACCAAGCACTTAGGTCTTAAAACCTCATGGCTATCCATGAGAAAAGAACATCCATAGCAACCCACATGTTTACTATGATGGTACGTGGTTATTTTAACCATTTTCTTTTTTTAAATCTTGAATCATTAATTAAACTTCAGAATATGAAATTAAGATTAAAAAATTCAAAATATGAACAATCTGAAAATCAAATCATGAAACAATCATATAATCATGCATCATTCATTGAAATAAGGCCTAAGCATGACACTAAACATGACATGAATATTATGAATGCATAAATTTGAACAAGGATCAAATCTGAAACTGAAATATGTTTTAGAATACTAGAATTGAGATTATTTTGATTTCAAAAGCCAAACAAACAATGAACATGCTAGAAATTAGAATAAGAAAAAGGAATGTTAGAAAAATCACTTCCACCTTATGATGTTTTCTCCCCATAGTTCAGACAAGAGTTTCCAATGTTCAAGCACCAAGAAAATCACCCAAGATGAATTCCCAAACCAAGAACTTCTCACACTCAAGAGGAAAAAGAATGGTGAGAAGGGATGTCAAGAAAAGGGCTTAGAGAACAAGAGAAAATCTCAACTCTTGGTTCTTGGGATGAAAGGAATGGTGAGCATGGGGGGTTTATATAGAGCTCAAAATGGCATAGAATGGTAAGTTTGTGGTGTTCTCTTTGTAGGAAACATGCAAATTCTTCAAAATTTCGTGCTCCCAAGCGTAGGAAAATAGCAAGTGTACTTGGATAATTTTTTTGGAATTTAGAAACAAATTTTTAGATTTTTTCTGATTTTATTGTGATTTTTTTCAAATTTTTTTGTTATTAATTGGAGCATTTAACCTAAATCGTTGGATTTCCTTGAGCGCATCAACGTTTCACAATTATCCAAAAAACATCTCTGATCCGAACCGCTGGATCTTCCTCAAGCGCAGTACACAATTCGCGATCAACAAAGCGCCTCAGATCTGGATTGTTGGATGAACTTCGATTGTGGTGTGCGGATCTTTGTTCGTGCGACTTTGATCTAGACGCTTAGATCATCCTCGAGTGTAGCAACGGTTCGTGATCGATCGAAAAAATCTCAAATCCAAACCATCAGATCATCCTCGAGCGTAGCATGGTTCACGATCAACTAACACGACTTTGATCTGGACTGTCGGATGAACCTCGATCACGGTGTGCGGATCTTGTTCGCGATCTCCAAACATGGCTTTGATCTGGACGCTTGGATCATCCTCGAGTGTAGCACCAGATGATCAACACAACACAAACACAAATCCTGGCTGCATGATCAACCTCGAGCATAGTGTTTGGATTTTCATTCGCGATCAACAAAACAGATCTAGGTCATTGGATCAGGCAGATTGATTTTGGGCCATTGGATCTTGATGATTCGGTGCTCTTGAGCGCTGTTTGGTTTTTATCTCGTTCATTGAATTGGGTAGATTGATTGTGGGTCGTCGGATGCTGTTTCTATTACCAAAATTGCTTTCTAAGGTTGCTATTATCCAAAATTTGCTAATTATACACTTTCTAATTGACGTAAACATGGTTTATTGCACATGTCTTTCTATTTTATTGACTTGCTAATATTTTTTCCTTTCTATTTATTTAAATTGCATTTTTTTTATATTTTTTCCATTTCTTTAATATTGTCAACAATTAATAATTCATATTTCTCTTTATTTTTTATTTCTTCATTTCTATATATTTATCTCATATTTTTATTTTTAGAGGGGTACAAATAATTATAGAATTCATTCTACTTACTTTATATTGGATAATTAATTTCATAATTGTTCCACTACTTGCATAATTATAAATTAATTTTTTAATACAATTAATATTTGATAATTTCACTAACCTTATATCATTAGTTAGATCATTTGATACTAAGATTTCATTTGCCTCCAATTATTTTAGAATTTTTCTCAATGAATTTATTTCATTAATAGCTTTTTGTTGACAAAATTATGAGGTATTACAAATAGCTACGAAATCAACACAATCATCTGCATGTAACTATTGTTGTTCTTCTTTGGGCGTTTGGGAATGAAATGTAACACCCCCGCCCCCAGTTCGTTCCTTGTGAGTTCCCTTGGGCCGCGCTTACTCAGAATGCGTGCCCATTTGACTGGGAAGCCACCACCGCATTGTCCGCTGACAGCCGGAGCGCTACTGGAATCATTTGTCAGATTCTATTTTCTCTTTCTTTCCATCTTTCGGGTAATAATAAAATCATTTTAAATAGTCATGAATTTTTTTGAAACAAATTTCAAAGTAAATAAAATAAATCCATAAAATTTCAAATGCAATGATCCCAAACATTTAATCATATGTAAAATGTTTAAAACAAAAGGAAAGAAAAGGGGAACATGCCCAGTTCGGTTTAGTACAAAAATAAAATGCACAACAATCATTGACAACCTCCTCGGCGAGGTTTCAAAATAATTGAGTCCCCCACAGCGTCTGTCGACTCGTGTTGTCTCAAAAATCACTTGAAAAAGAAAGGGAGTGAGCTCGAGAGCCCAATGGATCATATCGCACATCATTATCATTATTCAGACCAAAATACCAAACATGCAAACACTTTCATTACATTAAGGCGTTTCAAATGCTTTATTGTTTTTCATTGTAGTTAAGATCGAAAGGTTTGTGCCCTCAGTGTCCCCTTCGTGGTCCAGGAGTGAATTCGGAGGTATTGCCCGAAGGCCGATTACCTTTCGTGACGCTGGCGGGGGCATGAGATCTGAAGTGACACCCAACCTACCGCCAGTCTAGTTGAAGACACCCACGATGAAACCCTAAGCCCAGTCTTCGCGCCGGTACATGGTTCTTTTTGCCTTAATTTAATCTTCTTTAGTTTCATAGAAAAGGTTTTCAATCCACACCAGCATAGCATGCACTAACCTATGCAATTAAAATCATATAAATCATTCGAGCAATCTATATCTTTAGAAGGCACATAACCAGACGTCATGTTATCATGGCAATCATTCCAATCAATTCACACATTCTTAGTAGGATACTAAGTATAAGAATGAAAACAACCATCATGTTTTATATTTAAAGTTTAAATAATAATAGAGAATATTGTAGTCACACCCACTTTAATTTTTTTCTAGAGTCGCTTGTGCCTCCGCGTCCCCTCAACAATTTTGATCTGAAATTGAAATCAAATAATTAAATTTAGATTAATTAAATTTTTAATACTTAAATTTAGATTAATTAAATTTTTAATACTTAAAAATCCCTTAAAATTTTCTTTAACCATCAAATCGATATTTTTACTTCAATAAGACAGTCTAAATTTTTAATATTTGCATCTAGGCTCCAATCATATTTCCTTTTACATCAAAATCTTTGATTTGTATTAGAAACAATTCTATTACGAATATAATAAGACTTCCAAATATCAAACATTCTGCTTCATAATCCACATAAAATTTATTCAAGTCAATATTGAGAGTTCTAACACTGAACTCCCATATATATATTTTTTTCAATTAAAATTTTCCAATATCATTATTCTTATCTGTAACACCCCAATTTTTAACCGGACCTCCGTTCACGTGTTATGTCACGTGTGGATCGTCATCCGATGAAAATCAAGGAGCTACCAATTCTTCTGTCAAAACTCTTTTTTGTTTCTTCAAAATTCAGTTCCTAACAGTTTATTCTCAAGTCAATGTCTAGATAGAGATTTTAGACAAAACATAGATCAAGATAAATTCTCAAGACATTCACTGGATTTCTTAAAATAAACCATCATTAATGCAGCGGGAAATACTTTAAAATTATTCATTTAAACCAAGATCGTTAAACAAATAAAGTCATCGAAAGATAAGAAAATCAAAATTAAACTAATGTAAATACATGAAAACCATCCAGTAGAATATATAAAGCATAGTCTCTCAATCACCTATCCCTGACAACCTCCCCATGAGGTGTCCTGAGGTGTCCAATCTGGTGCGAGTCTTCTGACATAGGACGTCACATTCTAAGTACAAGTGTACCTGAAAAATAGAATGGGAGTAAGCTCGAAAGCTTAGTGGATTGAACCTACACATCACATGCATTATACAAACCCAATCCAAAACATTACAAACACTTTTAAACATTAGGCGTTTCAAACATTCATTTAATTTCTGTCGAAGTCAAAATCAAAAGAGGTTTGAGATGCCTCTCAGTATTCCCTGTGATCCAATCCAACCAAAATCATATAGGCCTCAGGTGGTACCATCTAAAATCAATCATATCTCATTATCACAGCCCAAGAGAGGGTACTTATCTAGACTCGTACTGTCTCTCAAAGACTTTAAGCTGTCGCAAGCAGCTCTGGTGGGAATACCTACGATCTGCCTTATAGCTCATCAATCTCAAGCGGTGACATATAGGAGATGCCACCTCGATCCGCTTTAGGCTTGTCAATCGTACCGGTACGTGGATTCTTAATAAACCATCATCTTATTTTAGTGTTATACACAAACTATTTCATTCATGCCAATCATCATGTATATCATGGAAAATAAATCATAGAATGCAGGCCATTTACATGCGTAAATAATGAAGCCTAACTGCATGATTTCCTATTAATGCACGCTATAAATATATGAGGCACAAATTAAATAAATCATCCATCATCCAATCATGCCAAAAAAATTCAATTATTTTCCTAACAAAATTATAGTAATCCTAGAACTATTCAATCAAATTCTTTGAATCTTAAATCCGTATAATACAAATGAGTAAGGAAGTCATGCCCACCTGGTTTCTCCGATCTTCAGGCTTCCTTGCTTTCCGTCACGACGTTCGACACTCCATAATTATGATATCTGAAATTCAACGATAAATAGTATTTCTCTAGATCCTTAATTCATATTTAATCTTATCCAAAATATTCAT
This sequence comes from Tinospora cordifolia, assembly GCA_030144865.1. NCBI lineage: Eukaryota > Viridiplantae > Streptophyta > Magnoliopsida > Ranunculales > Menispermaceae > Tinospora > Tinospora cordifolia. The sequence continues at coordinate 11,050 of JAJIYU010015051.1, forward strand.
ATTCTCATGTTCAATTAACTTCTAAATAAATTAAGAACTATCAACTAATTTATGATTGCTCTTAATTTCTAAAGTTCGTATATTCTAATTATAATGATTTCTAAGTCTTTTAAATTTCCTAAGTTTGAAATCTCATTTTAATAATTTACTTGGAAGCTTTTATCATAAAATCAAAGTTCTAATAACTTAATCGTTAAAATTTAAATAATTTATTTACATCATAATTAATTTAATTACGAACAAAATAAGACTTTTATTTGTTAAATCCTTAGTCTTATTCGAATTTGAAAATCTTAGTCTTATGCTACTCCTAGAGTTTTACTAAGAACATTTACAGTGTTAGTTCAAATAATTATCACTCATTTGTTTTTCTAATTTAAATACTTAACTACTTACATAATTTAGTACTTGAATTAATGATTTCTAATTTTAACTATTTAATTTAAATATTTAGATAAATGAAAATACATTAGTTAATTATGTTTCTCACATCTTTGTATTTTGTCATTATAAAAACTTTACGGTTCTAACCCATGTATATGAATTTATTTACATTATTTTAGATTTTAATTCAAGTTATTTTGATAGACCTTACTATAGTTTCATTATTGAATAACCATACTGAAAACATATTGATCAAAATCTTTATGGCTTCTTTACCTCATTATTTCGGTCACCCACGGGTTGATGAAGTTGCTTGCACCACTCGACCGTGTTCTCCTCACCGTCCAGCCAGCCCCTGTTTCGGTCTTCTTCTTCTTCCACGGTCTGCAGCGCACAAGAGCAGCAGCAGCTGCAATGGCTGCCGTCCGTCCGTTTTTCATTTCCTCTTCTTCTTCTCTCGTCCGACAACCGAGACAGCAGCGACTCATGCTCTGTTTTCGACACTGAACCAGCCCGTAGCAGCTTGAGCCATCATCCTCCGTTCCAGCCTTCTTCATCAAACAGCAGCAGTAGATGCTATTCTTCATCCTCTGTTCGGTGGCTAATGGGCAACAACAGCAAATAAAGCTGCTCTGTTCCACTTCTTCGTTCCCTCTTCCGTTCATTTGGCAACTATTACGGCAGCAGCGTGCATCTCTTCTTCTTTGTTTTACCTCTTCTTCATTTTCATTCCAGCAGCTCACGACAGAAGCTGCAACAATAGCAGCAACCGTAGCAGCAGATGCCTCTGTTCGGCTCCCCTGCATCTTCTTCTTCCTGCCATTTTCCAGCATCAGCCACTATTCAACTCAGAGTCACGTACAGCAGCAGCCATCTCCTGTTCGCTACCAACTTCCGCTGTTCCGACCGTCACCCTCTCCTTTGTTTTCAGTTGCAGCAACAGCACCCCCATTTTTCTAATGCCAACCAGCCGACCTTCAGCTCCCTGCCATTTCCCCTGTTTTCACTAGTTGCAGCTGTCTTCTTTTTCCATTACAGGAGCTGCAGCGCCTCGGTGTACCGTTCCATTGACCGCACGAACTAGGCAGCCAAAGATACAGCAGCACAACGGCCTCTCCTTCTTTCTCCTGCTCTGTTTCCGTTCCCTCTATTCCTTTTTACACCGAACTGGCAGCACTCCTCTTCTTTTAATTTCTGTTTCTCAGCTACCGACTAGAAAACTCTGGTGTCTTCCTGTTCCGACTACTTCTTCGACACGCCACAAGCCACCCCCCCTCATTCTCTTCTCGTTTACACACACGCACACCACTCCAACCATGCGTTTTATTATTATGATTATTATCATTTTTTTTCATAACTCAAATTAATTTGTCTAAACTTTAATTTAGACAATAATAATAATATCATCAATACCCAATCATTTAATTATTTTAATTTAAATAAAACTTTACTATC
>JAJIYU010015052.1:0-12888 GCA_030144865.1 Tinospora cordifolia
CGTGATAGGTATGTTTCTCGTCCATTATTTCTATCTATCATTTTATGTATGTTAAAATGTGGTGATGAGAATAAGGTACTAAATTGGACCAAATTCTCTTGAAAAAAAAAAAGAGAGAGAGAGAAGGCGAAGGAGAACTGGAGAAGTAGGCACAGAAGAAGAAGAAGAAGAAGAAATGGATAAAGAAGAAAAAGAAGCGGATTTTGCCAATCTAGTCTTTATACACCTTAAACAAATTCAGACATTCTTGAATGTCTCCACCCACCTAGAAACTCCTCCAACGATGATGACATTGAATTTTTAGCATTAATTAGTGATGGCATGTCTGTAGTCTTGCCTCCTTTACCCATTCTAACATAGAAAAGTAAAAATAAAATAGTTACAAAAATAAATTTTTAAGAAACAATTGTATATCGTCTTAGTCGTATAATATGCAAATAATATACAACAAATATTATTCATGTAATATACAGATCACATTTCTCTGCAATTGCAATTTTGATGTGATCACCTTTTCATATACCATTTATATATTTGAAAATATACCATTTAACTATTGTAATCTTTTCTAATTTGTCTAGTCTTTCTATTTTTGTTTCTCTCTAATCACATGATTATTGGTTGAGATCGTTGTTTTTACCATTCAAGAAGGGTTTATTTCTGAAATATGGTATTTTTATTATTAATTTTTTATTAATTATATATTTTTATATATACAATACTTTTATAATATTTATTAATTGTTTTATGTGTAGAAATGTGATTTCTCTATTTTGGTTCAGTTGAGCTAGGTCTAAAAATATTATGGGGCCGGGTCAACTTGCATCATCAACGTTGCCCGTGCCCAAGCCGGCCCAGGTCTTTAGTCTGGGCCTTTAAATCAACTTTTTTGCGCCGACACTAAAACAAAAGAAAACGTATTTAGCTTTAAGCGATAAGAATATGATTCTGTAAACTTTAATGGGTATTTTACGTAACTATATAAAATTTAGAAATATATTATAAATATATCATATATTTTAATGTTATACATATAATTAAAAATTAATTACAGAAATATCAAAAATTGGAGTGTTACCATTTTAAATTGAAAAAACCCATGAAATCAGCAAACAAACAAGAAAATAACAACCAAAAAAGGAAAACTGTTTTTCTTTCACATTTAATGAAGCATATTAGGAGAAATATATTTTTATTTGACCAAAAAATAATATATTTTGGTATATTTTGTTTATATTTTGGTATATTATGATATATTTTGGTATATTTTGTTTATATTTTTTATAATATGCATACAATATATAGAAAGTAATATGTGTACTAAATTCTTAAGCATATTTTGGTATATTTTTGTATATTTTGGTATATTTTGTTTATATTTTAGTACATTTTGATATATTTTGGTATATATTGTTTATATTTTTTGGTATATTATGATATATTTTGGTATATTTTATTTATATTTTGTTATAATATACATATAATATATAGAAAGTAATATGTATACTAAATTTTGAAGCATATTTTGGTATATTTTTGTATATTTTTGTATATTTTGGTATATTTTGGTATATTTGTTTATATTTTTTGGAATATTATGATATATTTTGGTATATTATGATATATTTTGATATATTTTGTTTATATTTTTTTATAATATGCATATAATATATAGAAAGTAATATGTATACTAAATTTTAAAGCATATTTTGGTATATTTTTGTATATTTTGGTATATTTTGTTTATATTTTGGTATATTTTGGTATATTTTGTTTATATTTTTTGGAATATTATGATACATTTTGGTATATTATGATATATTTTGGTATATTTTGTTTATATTTTTTATAATATGCATATAATATATAGAAAGTAATATGTATACTAAATTTTGAAGCATATTTTGGTATATTTTTGTATATTTTGATATATTTTGTTTATATTTTGGTATATTTTTGTATATTTTAGTATATTTTGTTTATATTTTTTGGTATATTATGATATATTTTGGTATATTTTGTTTATATTTTTTATAATATGCATACAATATATAGAAAGTAATATGTGTACTAAATTCTTAAGCATATTTTGGTATATTTTTGTATATTTTGGTATATTTTTGTATATTTTGGTATATTTTTGTATATTTTGGTATATTTTGTTTATATTTTGGTATATTTTGGTATATTTTATTTATATTTTTTGGTATATTATGATATATTTTAGTATATTTTGGTATATTTTGTTTATATTTTTTATAATATGCATTCAATATATAGAAAGTAATATGTGTATTAAATTCTTAAGCATATTTTGGTATATTTTTATATATTTTGTTTATATTCTGGTATATTTTGATATATTTTGTTTATATTTTTTGGTATATTTTGCTTATATTTTTTATAATATGCATATAATATATAGAAAATAATATGTAGATTAAATTCTAAAACATATTTTGGTATATTTTGATATATTTTTGTTTTTATTTTGGTATATTATGATATATTTTGATATATTATGATATATTTTGGTATATTTTGTTTATATTTTTTATAATATGTATACAATATATAGAAAGTAATATGTATACTAAATTATGAAGCATATTTTGATATATTTTGGTATATTTTGGTATATTTTGATATATTTTATTTATATTTTTTGTAAATTAGGGCTAAAATACTTTTTTTTGGAATTTTTTTTTCTTCTTTTCCTTCTTCCTCTGCTATGAGCTTCATCGAGTTGCAAAAATGATGAGCTCACACCTTACGTGCTCTTGCATTGATTAAACTTGGTGAATGGTGGCAAACAATAAGCACAGCAACAATGAGCTAAACGAGAGAAAACGTTCTGAAAATTTTTTGCACCAATAATTTTAAATTTATGAGCTTAAAAGAGAGAATTAATGTTCCAAAATTGAAAATCTGTAATATTGGTATACAATAAAAAAATTAGGTATACTATTTGATATGTAACATTGGTATATTATTTATATATAATGAAAAATTAGGAACACTTTGGTATATAATAAAAAAAAATAGGCATACTGCTTTTCTTCATTCTGTTTTATTTTCAGATCTTGAACTGATTTGTGCTCTGTTCGGTGCTGGAAATAGAAGAAAGGAAGAAAATAGACTGAAATTCCTGTTTCAGTGTCGCTGCAAAACCGAAAACAGAAGATACGAAGAATGACTTTGCTGCTTGCTGCAAACCAGAAACAACAAAAACATCCAAGAAAACAGAAACGAGGAAGAAGACGTGCCCCAAAAACAGGGAAGATCGCGCTGCATCGTGTGTTTGCCCTTGCTTCTCTGCGTTGCTGAAAATCTTTGTGGAAACTGCAAAATTTTCAGCAATCACAGCAACGCAGAAAACGCAACAAATCGTTGCTGAAAATTGTTGCTCGCCGTTGTGCTTGGCTCTGCGTTGCACTGCAAATTGGTCACCGCCGTTCCTTTGCAATTTGCCATTCCTCCTCAACCACGACCATGTCTGGAGCTCTGCAGCTACGAAGATTACTGCTTCGTTGCATCTCTTCTTCTTCTTCTTCTGCTTCTTCTTCAATTCCAGCTCGATCACTCCCTCGATCTTATCTTGATTTCAACGCAATCTCATTTCTGCATCACCACAATTGCGCCACTCAGTCTCATTCGCATCCATTCTTCTTTTTCCCTTCTTCAAGACCCTTCTCATCTTCATCATCGTCGTCTTCGTTGTTGTCATCTCCACAAAGGAAAGAACAAGGAGATCTTCAAGCAATCGAAGAGGAAATAGCGCCTGCGATCTCCGCCGAGCTTGTTAAGGACTTACATATCGAATCTCTGCCACTCAACGAACGTCTCGATCTTCACTTCTCTCACGTTGCTTCAACTCCGTCGCTTCTTCTTCAAGTCCTCAACCGATCTCCCGACGCAGGCCGCACGGCGCTAGGGTTTTACCATTGGCTCTCTTCTCGCGAGGGCTTCACCAACGACGACGAGACGTTTTCGTATCTCATTGATTACTTTGGTCGGAGAAAAGATTTTAAGATCATTCATGAGGTTTGATAGGTTAGTTAGGGCTGGGCGAGCGACGCAGGTGGTCTCGTTCTTTGAGAGAATGAAGAAGGATTACAGTTTTGTTCGTGATAAAGAGTCTCTAAAAATGGTGATTTCGGCTCTTTGTGAGCACGGATTTGCCAGTTATGCGGAGAAGTTGGTCAAGAATCTCGCAAATGAGTTTTTCCCTGACGAGTAACACGGTGAAATAGTTGTTCGATCGGAGCAAATATGGTATTGTTGTAAATAAAATGAAAATGTTGATAAAAGTGAAAAATGAAAACTTGATGAAAATATTTTTGATAATATTTTTAAAATAATGATATATCATGTAATTTCCTCTATTAACTTGCTTCTAGGCCCATACAACATATGCTTGTTAGAACTCAATCGATTCAGCTATCGAGCCCATGAATTATCTCTCAAGGTCTAATTTTGGCCCTTGATTTAAATCACATTAGTTAACTGGTTTTTCTTAACATTTGTTGCTCATTTAGGTTGTTATTTATTAAGAAATATTATAGTGATTTTTATGTATTTATTTCCCACTATTTTATTGGTGAATTTATGCTTGCCCTATATGTCTATGTAAACATATGGCTTAATTTACATGCAATTTTTTTTTGTTTAACTCTTTGCATATTTATTTTATAATGGCATGTGTGTCTAGTCTCAAGTGAAATGATGATTTTGACAATGGGTGACAAAATTACTATTTTGCCCCTAATTGGTCAAAGTAATTTTCTGTACTTAAAATCCATTTATTGTTTAACACAATGATCATCTATATTTACCTTAGGTGGCAAAATCACCATTTTGCCCCTTGGCTTGATTTCTTTTTAGCTATTTTTTGTGAAACTTCTTAGAAAACTTCACTATTAAATGCCCTCAAAATTTAAAATTTCAATATTTAACTATTTTATATATCATTTAATGTGCCTTACCATTCAATGAACTTATTTATGACTTTATATATTTTATTTTTAAAAAATTTGAGAATTTTTCAAGGTATCACAACCTGCCCCCTTAAATGAATTTCATCATCAAAATTTAAAAGTAAAGACTTATTTGTTGATGTTGTTGAGTTAGACATTCCTAGTGAAAAGATATGGGTATTTCTGTTGCATCTCGCTCTTTAATTTTTAGGTTGTCTCCTCCAAGTCATGCTGCCTTCAAAGAACTTTAACTAAGGGAATGTCTTTGGTTCTAAGAATTTGCACTTTACGATCTAATATATGATCGCTGCCTTGTTGTAAGTCGCATCGTCCTAGATATCAATTTCATCCCAATGTATGATATAAAAGGGATCTGGTTAATACTTTCATAACATCGATATATGGAACACACTATGGATCAAGGGCATCTTATTTGGTAGATCCAACTCGCAGACACATTTACCATTCTGTCTAAGTATTTCAAATAGACCGATGAGCCTCAATGATAGCTTCTTCTAATACCCAAATCGTTTGATCCCCTTTTGAGAACTAATTCTCATAAACACTATATCACTTATCTAAAAACTCAAGAGGTCTTCTCTTCTTATCTACATAGCTCTTCTAAATTTGCTTCACCTGATTATTCATCTCTTCAACTAGATTTGAGCATGTAAGAACATGGTCTTCAAAGTCAACCCAATATGATGGTGATCTGCAGGGTCTATCGTAAAGAGCTTCATATGGAGCCATCTGTATGCTCGCCCAATAACTGTTATTATAGGCAAATTCTACCAAATATAAATATTTGCTCCAATTACCCTTGAAATCAAGGATAAAAGCTCTCAACATATCCTCTAGTATTTGAATAACTCTCTTAGACTACCTATCCATCTAAGGATGAAAAGTTATGTTCATAGTAAGTTTGTTGCCTAGCTCCTTCTACAGACTCTGCCAGAGCTGAGATGTGAGTCTAGAGTTTTTATCTGACACTATGGTCTCAGGTACACCATGGAGTCTTACTATTTCTTTTACATAAAGCTCTCCAAGCTTATTGACTAGATCCGTGGATCATATGGGTAGGAAATGAACCACGTTTGTGCGATGATCCATAATCACCCACACAGTGTCATCTCCCTTCTGGTTCTTGGGTAAGGTGCTAACAAAATTTATTGTGATGTTATTTTATTTCCACTCTAGTATAGGGAGAAGTTGTAACAATCTAGTGGGGTTTCTATGCTTTGCTTTTACTTGCTGACTTATTAGACACTTAAAGACATACCTAGCTATATATCTTTTCATTCATCTCTACCAATGTGTCTTCTAAAAGTTTTGATACATCTTGTTGTCACTTGGATGCATCATATACTTAGTCTAGTGTGCTTCATCCAATATACTAATATAGTCATTCTACTAAGCCCACTCTCAAGTATACAAACCTTGTCTCCATGTCTCAATATACCTGCAACATCAATTATGAAATTGGTATGCTTGCCATGTCTAATGCTTTTTGTTAGGTCTACCATCCATTTATCTTGTTTCTCTATGTCATTTATCTGATATATGAGATCCAGTTGGTAGGTCATACCATATAAGTACAGCTATTCCCCATCTTAAGTTGTACCTAAATTATAATCATTGATCAATTGGTACATCTATCATTTTTCCTCATGCTTCCTATTGAACTTCCTACTAAGTGCATCGACTGCCACATTAGCCTTTCTTGGATGCTAGTTTGGTTGAAAATCATAATCCTTGAAGAATCTCATCTATGTTCATTATCTAAGATTAAGCTCTTTTTTGGGTATAGATATCCTTCAAGCTTTTATGATCTAAGAATAGATCAAATTTCTCTCCATAGAGATAATATCTTCAAATCTTTAGTGAAAACACAATTGTCGCCAATTATGAGTCATGTGTAGGATAATTCTATTCATGGATCTTCAATTTTCATGAGGTATCCACAATAACTTTTCTTTCTTGCATCAATACTACAACCAATTCATTTTATGATGCATCTGTATAGAAGACATATGAAACCATGAGTTGGTGTAACCAATATAGGGCTGAAGTCATCCACTTCTTTAATTCTTGAAATGATTGTTTGCATTTTTCATTTCAAATGAATTTGGATTCTTTTTTAGTTAACTTAGTCATGAGTCCATTTAGCCTCAAGAAATCTTGAATGAATCTGTGGTAATATCTTGCCAAACTAGGAAACTCCTAATCTTCATCATAGTCTTATGTTGCTTCCAATTTGTTACTGCCTCTACTTTATCGACATCTACCGATATTCCCTAAGCTTAAATGGCATGGCTAAAAAACTTAACCATCTTCATCCAAAACTCGCACTTATTAACCTTGACATATAGTTTATTCATTCTAAGTGTCTCCAATACAATACTCAAGTGTTCTACATGTTCTACTTCTAACTTGAAGTATATTAGGATATCATCTACAAAGACCATTACAAACTAATGCAGGTATTGTTTGAAAACTCTGTTAATTAGATTCATAAATTCTATCAGTGCATTGGTTAAACCAAATGACATTACTGTGAACTTGAAGTGTCCATATCAAGTCCTAAAAGTTATCTTGCATATGTCTGACTCTTGGATCCTTAATTGATGATACCTCGACCTTAGATTAACCTTGGAAAAATGTGTGACTCACCTCAACTACTCAAACAAGTCATCTATATTGGGCAAATGGTATTTATTATTTATTGTTGCCTGGTTTAGCTTCCATTAATCGGCACACAACCTCATAGATCTGTCCTTCTTCTTCACAAATAGTAATAGAGCTCCCCATAGTGATTCGCTTGGTTTAATGAATCCTTTATCATGGAGCTCATCTAACTATGTCTTCAGTTCGATGAACTCTACTGGTGCCATTCTATGGAGAGGAATGACTATGGGATCAGTACCTAGATGCAACTTGATTTTGAATGTTATTTGTTTATGTGGTGGTAGTCTAGATAGTTCATTTGGGAATACATCTACATACTCATATACCACATGTTTCTCTTGTGTCTCTTTCTATTCCCTAGTATCTTCCTCTAACAACCTTTTGAAATCTTTACTTTGGTTTAAGCAATGCAGCATAGATGACATGGGACTTCATGTTAACCTCTGCATATGCCTATTATCTTGAATGTATTACTAGAAGGTAATGTCACAGTCACCCTCCGTGTTTAATAATCTATTTGTGCTTGGTATTAGGTAAACTATTCCATCCCACTATCACGTCATGTAGTGCCCAAAGAATTTATAAAACTTTTTGAATAATAGTTTAAGTAAATAAACATAAATAAAATTCTTGAAAAGTGTAAATTTCAATTCTCAAGGCTAAGGAAAATATCGAGGACAAGTTCTTAAAGCCTAAAAGGTGAAATCTGACCTTCAGGGGTAAAATGGTAATTTTTTACCTAGGGATAAAATAGTCGTTTCACCTAAATACTGATACATGTATGCAAATAAAAGTGATTTGTGAATAATTTACACCAAATAGAATATTATTAGAACACCTAGAAATTTTATTGAAAAATATAAGAATTTACTCAATAAAATCAAGTATATATGTACATAGAGTGTATTATACATAAAATATAAACATAAATATAAGTAAAATAAAATAAAAGTTATTTAAATTTCAATAATCAATAAAATATTTAAAAAAATTAAATTTTTGTACACAAGACATAAAAGAAAATGAGAAATTAGGGAGAAAATGATATAAAATATGTATATTTAGATGCTTAAACGGGTGTAACATTGTATATAATGTATTTACATGTAAAATTAAACCTGATTGCACACAAAAACAATCAAAAATGTCATCCACTTCCTTTCCCACGTCCAATTAGAGATTAGGAAGCAAAGAGTTGGATTTGGATCAAACATTACAAAGATAACAAAAAAAGAGTCCTAAATACACTCAAACTCTATCTTATCCTTATCAAACAAACCAAAGTTCTATCCTCCCACATCATTCTCCTCCTAAATTTCTACTTCTCTCCACCCATTCCTCCTCTAGTCGTTTCCACTAGTTACTACAAGAATAAGTTACACAAAAGTTGAGATTTTGTGCCATAATCCATCATCAAGCCATTCAACAAAGTAAAACGGTATTCTATACATTAGATCTTTGTCTTTTCTTCATTCTTTCTCATTTTTTGAGGATCAAATCTCCATCAACAACTTTTGAGACTATCATCGCTTCCACCATTAAAACAAAAACATGAATCAGTCCAAAAGGATCAAAGAATTCTCTTTTGAAGCACACATCATCAATGAGATGTTCCGAGCAACAGTAGTAAAGTATAATAGTTCTATGCCTTTCTAATGGTCACTTTTTAATTTCTAGCAATTAATCTAATGTATTAGGAAGTTAAAAAGCCTATGGAAACATGAAAGGTTAAAAGAAATTATATCTATATGGGGAAAGAGATCAAATAGGCATATATGTTCATGAAATCAATAACTATGCATGATGTATGTAAGCATTAGCGATCTATATGCTAAACTAATGCGAATGATGTATTATTTGATGGAAAACCATCAAGCTAGGTTGTTGGAAAATAATGAATATAGATGTTCAAAAGATTGATCTTAGGAGATGATGAGAAAACATACAAACAAGGCATGTATGCATGATATAACTAGGGTATATGCATGTTTAAGGCATAGTTGAGTGTAATCGCATGTGGGGTAATGTTTCCATAGATTTAGATGTCAAAAACCAGCAAGATAGATCACTGGAAAGTGAGGATTAAATGTGCTTAAGTGATTACAAACGAGGTGTGAGACTTCAACATACATCAAGTAATGAAAATATGTATGTCAGTTATGAAAACGACTATGATTTCATGCACTTGATGCATGTTGATCATGGCTGAACATTTAATAGTCTAAACATGGTTTACAAAGATCTAAAAAGTAATTATATATTGAGTGTTCATAGTTTGAAAAATTGTAAGTTAAGTCCGACTACCGAGTAAAGGCAACAGTGTACACCGAATGTACTGAAAGAACGAATGGAGCAATGTTCACAATGTTTAGTGAGAAATCATTGAAAATCATGACTTAAAGATATTAGATGATGTTCAAACACTAGAAAGAATTTTTTTCAAATATTTTAGGTTGAGAATCCAAGACAGTTGGAGCAACAATATCGAGATTAAAGGAAATCGAAGAACCAACCAATAAAGTGGAGATGATTACCTTACTCTTTAGTCTTATTTACGTTTCAAATATTGAACATGATTGACATTTGTTTAATTTGAATACCTAGAAGTATGCTAGGGTGTATTCAAATATTAATTTGATTTCATAATATCTTTTGTGATTATGAATGACGTATAATGTGATTATGAATGACGTATATCATGATTAATGTATTTATGCTCGTTATTTACTCGCTTTCATGACATGAAATTATATGCATGCTTAAAATTACATCTTCATTCATTATGTTCTATTCTGAGATGATAAGCATGATGACAATGACTTATTGTGTGGAATTAAAGTTAACTTAAGATTCGAACCACGTACCGACACAGTGGTCTACAGGGGATCACTATGGGTGTTTTCACGATTGAAACAATGGTTAGTCCGTAGTTCTTGATGACAGAATGATGGGTGAGTTCGTAGTTCTTGGTGATGGAGCGATGGGTGAGTCCCTCATTCTCAAGTTGGGTGATGGGTGTGTCCCTATATCCCATTGGAATTTGGCATTTTGTGCATTTTCCTAATCTCCTTTGATTTGACAATGATGAGAGAACATCAAGAGTTAATCTTTCGGACTAATTAACAACTATTGAACAACTAAATGTTTGAAATGCCTAATGTATGTTAAGTGTTACACATTTGATATTTTGACTTGAATAATACTATAGATGTACCGTGTGTCCATTGTACTCTTGAACTCACCCCACCTTTCCATTTTAGGTGACCTTTGAGGTGGTGCTTGTTGACCAACATATCCAATACATTTTTCTAGCTAATTTGCTAACTTCACTGTGGCGGTTGTTTTATGACATTTTCTTTTGATTAGTTAGTATAAACTGAACACATGGCTCTTTATCTTTATGAGTTAGTTTTTGGCCGCATAGGCCATGTTTTAGAAACCTCTATTTGAGAATTTTACTTCAGACATTATCGAATGAAAGTGTGACTTTGATGATTTCAATGTTTAGTTATCTCTTTACTTTTCCATGAGGTATGTCCAAGAAGCTGATAAATGTTTCATATGAGTTATGGTGTGTCTAGAAGGTGTTTAAAATGATTCGAGTGTGAGAAAAGTAACGTCTTGGTCCTCAACGATCAAAATGTGTACAATATATAATGTAGAACGGGTTTGCTTGTCCACACATGACTCTGATCTGACAAAAATTAGAGAATCGAGAACTGGGGTGTTAAATATCATATCCATAAAATGGAAGTACATAAAGATTAGCTAAAACCGGCTTCTCTCCAAATCTAAGGTCACATTTGCATAGTTTTATAGAGGTTATTATGGTTTCTATGGGTGTGGATACATGTAATGTCACAGGCAATGAGTCTGTTACAAGTTGTAGCCTATCCACTAATTTTTCAGCAATGAAGGACTTAGTAACACTTGAGTCAAACAAGATTTTCACTGCACCATTAAATACAAGGAATGTACTTTCCATTGTAGGTGTTAAGCCACCCTGGGCATCTACTGCATAAAGTCTGACTTGGTTTTGTTCATGACCCTAGTTCAAATTCTAATTCTGCCCTAATTCTGATGTTGTTGGGGTTGTTGTTATTGTTGTCTCTGTGGTGGACGACCAACTTATCCCCGTGCCTATTGTAGAGGAGGAGGAAGAACTGGCGCTGGTGCTCTTGTGGGGCAATTCCTAGCCATATGTCCCCTTTGGTTACAATAGAAACATAACCCCTGTCTTTTGGCCTACTCAATGTGCTCCTCTCTAGCACGATTGGTCGTGCCAGCTGATTCTCCTGATAAGGACGTCTAGCTCCCTACAGCCTATTCCTGTTCTACATTTGATTCTGATTACGAGGTGCCCTATACCCTTCATTTCCATTATGCTTCGTTTGTGAGGCTCCTATTGTCTGCTCCAACTATTGTTGCTTATTCCTTTTCTTTAAAACTTGTTCGAAGTTAAGGTATCGTTCTATCAACTATGTTCTAACCATAGTTTCCTTAAGTATGGTTAGTCTTAGTGGAATTATAATCTTTTGTATTTTCATTCTTAGTCCTTCAACAAATTTATCCGCCTTAGACTACTCATCCTTCACTAGTTGTGGAGCAAATTTAGATAATTTAATTAACTTCTACTCATACTCAGTCACTATCATAGTCTTCTAAGACAGTCGGATGAACTCCAACTGAAATTGCCTCATGATCGCCATAGAGAAGAAGTTATCATAAAATAGTGTTTTGAATTATTCCTAGGTCATCATGGAGATATCCATATCTAAATCGTTCATGTTCATTTCCCACCAATGATAGGCACGTCTTACAAATTGGTGTACTACTCGTGCCACTCTCCTAAGATTAATGGACCCCAAAGCATTAACATGTTTTCTCATTTTTGAAAATCATATATTAGTTGCCATATTATTTAATTTGCAGTTGAAGATACTCGAATGCAACTTCTAAAACTTACTTAACAGATTTCTCTGCTCTTTATCATCAATGATAAGTCAATCTGATACTATTAGACCATTCCACAATGGGGTTTGATGAGCCTAAGGTTGGGCATATGGCTGTAGAGGAGGTCGTTGTAATACCTGAAATTTTGTGACATAATATTTGCACTACATGGAATTTTAGTGACGTAATAACCGAAAGTTGAATTTAAAACACATATACGTATATATTTATATATAAATACATATATGTATATTTGTCATTGGTATGCAATTAA
>JAJIYU010015053.1:0-12881 GCA_030144865.1 Tinospora cordifolia
AAAATTACCTAATTAATTCGGCTAATTTCGACGAAATTCGTCTAATTTTTATACCATGGTCACAGCCGATTGGGGAATCAGCCTGTACAGTCTTGGGAATTCTTGTTTCAAGGGGCATCTTCCCCTCCATGTATCTTCCCATGTGCGAATTTTCATTCCATTGCCCAGTCTCCATTGGATTTGTCCCAAGAATCTCAGATAAATCGAGTATATAAAATTCCAGGGGGACCTCCCTGTTGTCCTACTCTTGGGCCCTGCTGTCATGTCGTTATGTGAGACACCATGAATGTTGCTGACGACCCTTCTCCATAGGGAAGATTGCTCATTTGAAAATCTCCATAGCAATTTTGCGGATAGGGCCAGGTTCCTGAATCCTAGGTTTCCCACGCCCAACCTTTCTCTGTCATTTTGAAGGCAAACTTTCTTTTAGCCAATCAAGATCTGAGGTTTCTCTGCACTTTTTGATTTTCAAAAGAATTTTGGATGCATCTCTCTATCTCGTTTTTTACGGTCACTGGCATTTGAAAGATGGACATGTAGTACGATGGTAGCGCTTCCAGAACAGTCTTAGCGAGGAGCAGTCTCCCTCCTCTTGACATAGAGCTACCTTTCCATCCCTCAATGCGGGGCTTGATTGTTTGAACTACAGGATCTCAGAAGGAGATTCTTTTGCAGTTCCCTCCTAGAGGAAGACCCAAGTACTTCATGGGCCAATCACTTGTAGATATTCTTAGGATGTGCTTTGCTTGAGACTTGTCCATCCTTAACATATTAATGCTTGTAATCTGACTCTTGTGAAAATTAATTTTTAGGCCTGAGATTAAGGAAAAGCTTTCAAGGGCTCCCCTAAGAATTTTTCAGCTATGTTTATCGTTACTTAAGAAAAATAAAGAATCATTTGCGTATAGGAGGTTCGAGAGATTGATTTTATTCGCCCCCACCTTAAAGCCTCGGAAGTCGTGTCATGTTGCTTTCTGCGATATCCCTTGGACACTGTTAGCTGCTAGAATATATAGGAATGGAAAAAGAGGATCGCCATGTCTCAGACCCCTATAGGCCTTTACCTTTTCCCTTGGTCTGCCATTAATGATAACCGAATAGGAAATAGAGGATAGACATCCCAAGATCCATTTGTGCCATTTAGTACCAAAGCCCTTTTTTTCAAGGACATACAGGAGGTAATGCCATCTCACTGAGTCATAAGCCTTTGAGAAGTCAATTTTTATTACCAATTCCTCTTTGTGGCTTTCCCTATAATCTTAGACGGCTTCGTTTGCTATGAGCACTGCGTCCGGGATATGTCTATCTTTAACGAATCCCAACTGAGATTCTGCTACTGTATCCTTGATAACCTCCTTTAATCTATTCATCAAGATTTTGGCAAAAATCTTTTAAAGGCTGGTGAAAGGCCAGAAGTCCTTGACTTTCTTGGAACTACTTTTCTTCGGTATGAGCTGAATGTAAGTCTCATTGGTGCATCTGTTAATAATACTTGAGCTATGGAATTCAGTCACTGCATTGAGAATATCTTGTCATAATAGAGTCCAGTTTTTTTTTGATAAAATAGCATAGAAAAATCATTCGGCCTGGCGCCTTTTTCCCATCATAATGGAATACTGTGTCTCTAACTTTCTCCTCCGAGAATGCCCGTTCCAACCATCGGCTTTGATCTTCGGAGATAGGTCTCCAGTCAATACCATCGACGACCCATTTTGGTTCATTAGGTTCAGAGTATATGTGAGAAAAATACGATATGATGTGCTCCTCAATATTTGCCATTGACTCCAATAATCTGCCTCCTTCAGTTTTTAGATTTGTGATGTGCTCCTCCTTCAGTCTTCTCATAGAGAGAATTCGATGAAAGAATTTTGAATTCACGTCTCCCTCCCTTGCCCATTTCAGGCGGGCTTTCTGGCAAGCTACCCTTTCAATTCGAAGCTATATCAGATGAAGCTGGGATAGGGGAGAGGCCCTTTCCTCCCTCTTAGCGCTGGAGTTTCCAGACAGCTCTATCTGCTTATCAATCTCTTGGAGTTTCTTTATTAGTCTGGACTATTCGCTGTGATCTTAAGAGTAGAAATTTCTGCTCTATCCGTGCAGGTCCGTTTTAGGTTCTTGAGTTTTTGCATGAACCTGTACCCTTGCCATTGGTAATCAGCGGGTTTGCTTCACCACCTCTACATATTTTCCTAGAAATCCGTCCTATCCATTCACTCATGCACGAACCTGAATGGGTTGGGACCCCATTCCACAGGCTTGGAGTCAAGAACGATGGGCCAGTGATTCGAAGTTGTTCTTTGCATGACGAAATGAGAAGAAAATGGGAACATAGTGTTCCACGAGGGATTAACCAGGAATTTGTCTAGTCTGGATAAGGCCACCTGTTCCTGATTGTTAGTCCATGTAAACTTTGCGTTGTTCAGCTCTATGTCCCTCAGCTGGAGCTCATTAATCAAATCATCGAATTGGGTCATTGAGGGGCTTATTACAATGCCATGGAGCTTTTCCTCTGGCTTTCTGATAGCATTAAAATCGCCTCCGATGCACCACGGGCTAGTCAGCAGCGTCGAGAGAGCAGCCAACTCGTCCCAAAACTCTAGTCTTTCACTACCCAGACACGGTCTATAGACCGTTGTAAACCACCAGTCATTGGACCCTTAACTGTTCAGCTTGACCGACTGGAAAAAACGCTCCTAAAATTTGTCAATTACTTCAAGCACTCTGGTGTCCCATGCATATTAAAAAGGGTATTTGAGAAGATTAAAAGGTGAAAGAAATGGAATTAAGTGGAATGAGACAAAGTGAGTTTTAATACTTAAATACGTGTTCCCTCTGTTACATATTGGCTCAGTTCAGTCTTTGTTTTTAAAAGGTTATTTTTAATGAGTTGCTTAATTATTTCAAAATTTTATTTATTCAAATGAGTACAATAAATGTGATCCTACGATCTGAATTTCAATCCTATAAAGATTGAATAATGACATTATATGCAATCTGGATTGATGTGAGGTCTTAGGATCATATGGTCCTGGCAATCCATTGTGATTCTAACAACCTTGGAGTTGTGAAACAGTCAAACATTGAATGAAATCTTTTGGTATTTTATCAAATATGAAAATTTTCTCAGATCTATGGGAGTAGCTTAACTTTGATGAATTGCTGACGAGCTCTGAATGTTGCTTCAATGGCTGAGAGTTTTTTTAGAATAGTGTTGCTGAATGTGGTGCCCTTTAATTATTTTATAATCAGGGTGGGATGGTAAAAAGTGAGTCCTGGCCATATATATAAAGGGAGATGCTAGTCTAGTGGGCTTTGTTTCTTGGCTAAGTTAGAATCTATGTGAGATGCCATTAGCATGGTTCCCTTATGAATGAATGCACGTATTTTCTTCAGCTCATGTGTGTATCACTTATGTTTCTAGTCATGTGGCTTCGTCCCTTTAGCTGTTTGATGCAATGACTAGTTGGACATGATTAATAAGCACATGACAAAGTTCTTATTTCTTTTGTTTTTTGTGACCTGGCTTCGATAATTGCAAGTTGCCTGAAAACTTTCTATTCCTTTATTCCATCACAGTTTGTACTGTGTTGCTTTTGACCTGAGAAAACAGTTTCTTATGTAATGTTTCAAGATTTTTTGTTGGTAAGTAGTACAAAATTAACTGAAACATTAACTTGCAAATACAGATGCAAAGGTGCATAAAATACATTTTGCTGCCTGATATTACATGTCAGGTTCTTGAACTGGGTAATGCCTGTCGTTTTGGATTGCGCTGGAGCACTGATACTTATTTGTGTGCTTAGCTGCTTAGCGGCAATTAGATTAGGGTGATGCACCTAATTATGTGGTTTGACTTATGTTTCCTAGTTCAGATTATTGGGTTTCAAAATTTTGAAAAAAGTGCTTATCAGTATCTTGTTTATGAGGAAATATTCCAAGATTTAGTTTAGTAGTTGTGTGTATACGAATTTATCTGTAGTGAATCTGAATGATAAATATGTATTTCTTGCCATTGAAACTTGGTTAATTTTTGAGTGCTGGTAATGGTTTTATTTCTCTGAAGTGATTTGTTTGTAACCTTGTGCTAATCACAGCTTCAAAGAGTTAGCTGCTAGCAGGCCTTTATCAGAGTTACAGACCGCGGAAGAAGCTACTGCCATGGTGGCTGCGAATTCAGGAACTAGTGAACAGAGCATTGAGGGTGAGGTCAACCCTGATGGGATTGATCATTCAGCTAAACCTGAAAATGCTGGCTTAATTGGAGGAGATGAGTTAGAGAAGTATGTTGCTATTAGAGAAGAGATGTATAGAAAGTCTAAAGAGTTTGATTCTAAGATCATTGGCTTTGAAACAGCCATTAGAAGGCCTTACTTCCATGTTCGTGCTCTTAATGTTTCTGAACTTGAAAATTGGCACAACTATCTGGATTTTATTGAAAGAGAGGGCGACTTGAACAAGGTATGGTTGTTTTTATTTTGTATAACATGTGAATCAAATGGCTGTTTCATGATTTATAGCTTTTAGTAATTAGTTGTCCTTCTTCTTAACTATATATTCAATACTGCTTCAAATGGATATGGACTTACAGTAAAGCCATATTTGCTGCATTATATGCTTAATTGGCTAAAGCGTTGGATGAAGCAACTTTTAAAAGGGGGGCCTACCATTTGATTATTATAAGGCTAAGTACTTCAAACCCTTATTTGTTAGTGGATGTTCGAGGTTCATGATATCTGTTGTATGGTAAACTTTTGAAATTCCAATCTCATATATGCAGGTATCTTTATCTTCCTAACCATCTATCTATCAGGCAAGGATGGTCCCTCTTTTCGTATTTGAGGGGCCTCCCTGTTCAGCCGACGGAGTACTCCTTGTGTATCTCTTTTGTTGCTTTTTTAAAAAATTTAATTAATTTCATCCTATATCCTCTATTTGAATCAGAAGATCTGATGTGTATTCCATTTCAGATTGTCAAGTTATATGAACGATGCCTTATTGCTTGCGCCAACTATCCTGAATACTGGGTACGATATGTGTTATGCATGGAAGTGAGCGGAAGTATTGATTTAGCAAATAATGCTCTTGCTCGTGCCACTCAAGTATTTGTAAAGGTATGGTTTACTTCCTAGCTGTTGTCTATCTAGATTTGTTTTAATCATGTAGGATTGAGTCGGTGACAACATTTCTGCTTCTCTTCTAAGCTGACTTCGAGCATGATGTGGCTGTCTCACTAGTTCCTATGGTATACATTGTCTTGGATTTCTAGTCCCTTTTGAACTACATCGTTTTTCAGCAATAGGAACATTTTTATTTAATCGTTGGGTGTGTAGTTGGTTGGGAAACATTGAGATGGTTTATCGTACTTATATGATCCTTAAAGAGGAAAAAAACAAGTGGGTATCTTATTGAATGCCTTGGAACGGTATTTTGTTGACAATTCCTTGACATTTTAAGAAGAAAATGCTGAGTGCAGGTAGGGGTGGCAATTCATGTTGCTTTACATAATTGCGTTATGTCAAATCCATTTTATTCTGTTGTACTTGCAAGCCAAAACCTAACTCATTTAAATAACATGTCATTGTTTCAAATTTGCACTTGACACATTTGCTAAATCGGTTAAAGAGGTTAAATTGTTACTATTCCATTAAGCTGAAATGTGTTCATTCCGACCCCTATGGCAAATATGAATTCTAAACTAACATATAAAGAAAAAAATCAAAATCGTAATGATATAAGTGTATGTAAAAACAAAGAAAGACATTGCAAATTACAGCTTCAACAAATGATTTAAAATATTTAAAAGTTGCCAAATATAACATAAGTCTAAGTACAAAATGTTAAGCTGGTCAATTTTGTGTTGCCATGATATGATTATGTCTTGTCTTGTTTAAATAAATGTATTATAATTGCAAACTGAAACTCAACTTATTTAAATAATGTGTTACTTTTGCAAACTCAAACTTACTAAGTTTGTCTTGGTTTTGAAATCATGTTTTCATGTCATGACTTTTATGGCCATTGCAGGCACATGTGCTAGGTAGGTAGCAGGGGTTTGCTAAGATATTTAAAAGTTAAGATAGTTTTTCTAATTTAGAAAAAGCTTTAAAGACAAATCCTTCCCTTTCATTCAACAGTAAACCTTCTAACCTTCCTCTCCCGAAATCTATCTTTTCATTTACTACAATGAAGAAATGTGATTGAAATTTTTGATGACTGTAGTGACTGTCTGACAACCATCCAACAACAAATATTTGCTGTCCAGCACCTCTGTTCATTTGACACAGTAGAAAACATTCAATTTCATCAAATCTCTTAAATAACGTGTATTGTGGCATGTATTAGTGTTTTGTGGGCATGATTTTTAATTAATATTTAGTTTTCTGGTCATTTCATGTAAAATGAACATTTAATAATACAATTTGATATATAGATTATAAACGATTTGTCCAAAAAGACGCTAATAGTCAATTAATTATTTAGACATTTAAATAATTAATGTTTTATAGCCTAGGCCTTGTCTACGCTTCCCTTAGGCTTGTCCTTGCCTAGAATGTGCAAATTGCCTAGATGATTGCTGTGGCATCTTGAAAGCACTACTCTGGAAAAGCCTAATAGGGGTGATAATGTGGCAAAGGATCTTATGCATAGTATGGGAATCCAACCAGACCCCAATTGGTTAATGATCATTCATGTGAGATATGAGGAGCCCTAATTGAGAATGTACTCAATGTGTTATGTGAATTCAATGTTCTTTAGATTCTTACATAAATTTAAGTTCCGTGAGAACTGCCCCCCATTTCATGTTCAACCTGTATGTTCTTTTTGACTTGAGAAAAACAGGAAAATCCTCCTTGAGGGATACCTCATGTTGTAATTTATGCTTCAAAAGCTAATCCATAATTTCATCTGCTCTAAACTTTTCCTCTCATTTGATATTTAATTTAAACCAAGTATTTTCCTGCTACATTCATTGTTATTTGAAATATTGATATAATCTATCACATTCTGTTATATTTGTTGGCTATAATGTCTCAACTCTGTATAATATATATATATCCTGTATAGGAGTTTTCTCTTTTTGTTTAATGTTGTTTATATTTGGTACTTCTTTCAAATTAGTGTCTGATTTTACTTAATTTTTAGGCTTGCCTTGAGTTGCCTTTTAGGATAGTTGAAAACATCAATCATAATCAAATAGTTGGGGCCCCTCATAAGCAAATTGGAATTCAAATTGACGAATCATTGGATTTGGGATACAACTATGAATTGTAATCAAATTTTAGTTTGTAGAGACATTTGTATTCTTGATTTTATATTAACTGTCCATTATAAAGTTCAATATTTTCATTCTATTAAATCAAATTATTTAATTTCAATTTTAAACAAACAACTCCTATTAAGGTGATCAAATATTAAAATCTGGAGACATTATTTTAAAGATTAAGGTTAGAACTTATAATGTTTCTGAAAAAAAAAGCCGATGAAAGGAAATAGGATATTGTGCAGGTTGGGAAAAATGAAAAACAAATTAAGAAAAAATAGTAATGTTGCTAACTTGCTCATCATGGGGAAAAAAACAGATGGGACCAAAAAGAAAGATGTCATCTATGCCCGAACAATTTTCCATTTTTTGGGGAGTGTAAATTAAAAAGAATTGAGATCTAGCATGTTCTTGATCAATTGATGCAACCAATGTTAATATTCTTGTTTCAAAGTGGTTGGGTCTTGAAAGCTTCAGGAACAAAGAGAAACCAAATTATAAAACTTTATTTATTTATTTATTTTTATGTGGCCATGATAGATTTCCAATCTCTAAGCAGGCCTCCAGTTCTCCAACATTCATTTTTAAGTAGTATTGAATAAGGAAAAGAAAAAGAGCAATCAAGTACATTTGATAAAGAAAAAAATAGATTCGAAACACCTATTAGGTGGGGAGGAGTGTGGTGTTAAAATTGTTAAAAAAGAGGGTTAAAATTGTGCATGCACCTATTTAGTGTATGCACAAGTTTGTGGAGCACAAATAAAAAAGAGCAAAAGAAAAGCCCTTGTATCAGGCTGAATCAAGCATTTGTTTGATTGGCATGTGAATTATATTCAGGGGCTGATTCACTGGTTTGTTGATTCATAAGTGCTATCAGACTTGTTGGCGGATGAGCAAATCAATAGTTGTATGATTTGCTGATTCGAATCATTTTGCGCACATCATTTTGTTTCAGCTGGAGCACATGTCAAAATCAATCCTAGAAAAAAACATTTTTTTTTTCATTTGACTTTAAAACCAGAAAAGTGTCTTTTTTGCAAGCTGTCTTTCCTTTTCAGTTCCTCTCTCTCTCTCTCTCTTTCTCTCTCTCTGCCTTTTCTCTTAGTGATATTTCTGATCCCTTGTTTAAGTATTGTTGGCTCTGTGGTTCACAAATTGACTTTTTAACTTCATTGATCAAGCGTTAACTGTATGGAAAGACATGTTTAGGCTGAAGATATAGCCCTTGTAATAACTAATGCATGCATCACATTGGCATTTAGAGTTTCTTCATCTATTGGTGCATATTCTATGAGTAGACTTGTGGGATGCTAATAAAATTACTTGTTTTGATTTCTGAATGATTCTGCAAAAGCATTGCATAAAACCTGGCTCAGATATTCAGGCCATCTTGTATTTCATCTCCTTAGGTTCTAAAATTATTTTGATGGCACTCAACAGAGGCAGCCAGAGATTCATCTCTTTGCTGCAAAGTTTAAAGAGCAAAGTGGGGATATTCCTGGTGCTCGTGCTGCGTATCAACTTGTGCATTCAGAGATATCTCCTGGGTTACTTGAAGCCATTGTCAAGCATTCAAACATGGAATACCGGCTGGTAAGATCATGTAAAAGTTTTCCTGCATTCCATTTGATGGTCTTTTATGGATTTTTGTGACAAGTTTCATTTTAATGTTGCCAGGGAAACAAGGAAGATGCTTTCTACTTATATGAACAGGCTGTTGCGATTGAGAAAGGAAAAGAGCAGTCACAAACATTGCCAATGCTATTTGTTCAGTATGCACGATTTCTATATTTGGTGAGTAAGACAACATCTCATTTGTAGTAAGTCTTGCTGTCCTCTAGGAAGCAGATGCCATCGAAATGTAGATTGTATAAATCTGAGCACATTGTGGTGCAGTTCTTTGAAATATGTTTGTATTATGTTGTTTGAAATGGTGAGGTGCTGGTGTTAGTTCATGTACTCTCTGTTATGGATTTGAAAGATCAAATCACTAGTATTGTACTGGCTATGCGTTATCTAAATGTTGATTGTTAATGGTAATTCCCTTTTCATTTTTTCAGATTTTTTGTTTTAATATTGATTAAAATAACCTATTCATTTGCCAGTATGGAGTTAGTGCAGTTGGTAAAGAGTTGGCTTTAAACCTGAAGGTGCTAGGTTCAACACTTGCCACTGCCTCATCCTAGGGGATAAATGGGGACTAATGTCTCATCCCCCCCATGAGTGTGGATTTGGTAATCAGTAATGTTATGGATTTTTTTTCTCTTTTTAATTATGAACCAATGATGTGCATTGGTTTATAGGAACTGTGAACCAATACACATCCAATCAAAGTTGTTAAATCGAAATTGGATCGTTAGATCATTAAGGATGATTTAAATCGAATCGTAAATCATAAGATTTTTTATTTTCAAATGATATATATAAACCAGTCTATTGTTTGTATTGCATATCTAATGACTTAAAAGTTATTTTAAAACTCACTTTACATTTAAATATTTTGAAAGAACAGTCTATTACTTGAATATTATCTTTTCTTTTTCTTTAAAGAAAAGTTTACACTAACATCCATTACATAACAAGGGTCTTATAAAAATGTTGTATTTTCTTTGTCGCATTGTCCTAATCACAATTTTATGGCTTGTGTCAAGTCCAACGACCCAAATCGATTCGTGTGATTGGGGAAAAGTTACACAATTTAGGAGACATGATTTTTCCCCATCTGCTTTTGTTTTTAAATACATGTATTGAATCGTAAGATTCGTAAAATTTGTGTTTTGAATCATGGATTTATGATTATTTATTCAATTGTCATTCTTTTATTGTGGTTTTTGTCCCTTTCTTAGGTTTGATATTATCATTCAACCTAATAGCATATATAGGTGTTGTTATTCCGATTTCCTTAAAATTTACTAGTGTTATTTAAATTAAAATCTCTTATCTTATTTTTCTTATTGATGAAAGTGTGGCAATGAATGATTAGTCATCTACTTATTCTTGTCTTCACTATCTATAAAAGGTTGCTGGCAATGTGGAGAAAGCCAGGGAGATTCTAGACGGAGCTGTTGAGCACGTTCTGTTGTCAAAGCCTTTTCTAGAGGTTTAATCTTTGTGTATATGTTTTTTTAATGATCATAATTTACTCAACATTGCATATATATAACCATATATTTGATATATGCAGGCTCTAATCCATTTAGAGTCCATTCAATCAGGACCTAAGAGAATAGAGTATATAGACTCATTGGTGGAGAAGTTCATTTTACCTAGTTCTGATAGCTCCGCTTTGGCAAGTTCTTACGACCGGGAGGAGTTATCTAGCATATATTTGGAGGTAATGATTATATTGTTATATGTCGGATAAATCATGAAGTATTTTTTACATTCCCTTTTTGTAATATTTAACTTCTATCAAGTTGGTATTGCATTTGAAAATTGCTTATTTAAATTCCTTATGATGTCTTTACTCATGACAAAATGATTTTATGTCATTATATTTGAGTAGAATTAATTCCAAGAACTATTGCATGTATGTATGAATATATGTTTTGATATTATATTTGAGGTATGCTTTTGATTGGTTTGGATGTCTTGGTGCAATATTTTTGCACCAGAGTTGGGTGACCTGTGCTTTAGGATTTTTAGTAGCTATAAACCTAGATGAGATGAATGTTTGATTGACTTCTATTTAGGGGCTTGAAAGGTTTTGGACTATAATAAGTACAAATTGGAAAGTACATAAATCCTGTTAAAATTAGGTACAAAAAAGCTTTTGATGTTATTTGGTTTGAAAAGGCAAATTTGTTTAAAAAAAAAAAATAAAGGACTCAATACTAAATTTTTGTTTGAAGACCCTAAGCAGTGTAATCAATGCATGCACCCTTTTTAGGGACTTCTTGAGGCAGGGCACACATGTTGAGCCTCAATGCTTGACAGTTTGAGGCTAGAGTGCTAATTCAAGCATGAATCTTAGTGCACCTTATTGTACTTTCGTGCTTCTAACTTTCCTTCTTCCCATTCTTTTAGGAATATATTTAATGATGAAACAAACGTTGAATTATGTGATTGTTCTCTTTTCTTAGAATAAAAAATACATAATTACAATGGATCAATTTTAAACTTGTGCTTTGCATTCGTGACAACAATAAGTGGTTGGTTTTACTGGTTACAAAGGGACTCAAACATTGTTGCAACTTGTGATTCTTTGCTTTAATGTTTCTCGCTTCAATTCAGTTTTAAATGTCATAAAGAAATGAATATAATATGTTTTGATATAAACATTAAACCAATTATGATAATGACTTTGAAATAGAAACATTATGTATTAACATTGTAAAGAACTGCTGGGGCCCATGATTGCAGTTAGTGCTCCTTGTGCTTTTAACTACTCTTTACTTATTAATAAAATGTTTATGATGAAGCTTAATTGCGTATTTAAGTAATAAAATGGAGAGAATCATGCAAGCTTTTTAATTCTTATTTTTTAAATTATTAAAAACAGTTTGTGACAACTTCAAAATCAACTTAAAAGAGAAGTATTTATGCAATTCTAAATTATGTTTAGTCCATCCACATGTCTGTTATACAGGTTTGGACAAGAAGCCATAGCTATCTGTTTTTT
Source organism: Tinospora cordifolia (assembly GCA_030144865.1). Taxonomy (NCBI): domain Eukaryota; kingdom Viridiplantae; phylum Streptophyta; class Magnoliopsida; order Ranunculales; family Menispermaceae; genus Tinospora; species Tinospora cordifolia. Next base: position 11,883 of record JAJIYU010015053.1, read on the forward strand.
TTTTTAATGTGAAACTATAAATGGTATTTTAGCCATTTTATTCTATATGTTTAAGTGTATTCTAATCAAGCTTCTTTTATACATTAAAGGTATATGTAAATTGTATATTTTCAACATTTAAATGGAATTTTCTATTCTTCTTTGAGATGTCTAATTTTCACATAAAACTCTTATTGTTGAGATCATTTTGTCCATGTTAATACTGAAGTTTTATTGACCAAAATTTATGGCAAATTTTGAATTTTTGATCTTTGTTGGGATCTAGCTTTTGCTTTTATTTGAGTTGCATTTTGTGAAGGACGTAGTTGGAGGCATTGGAAGTTTTCTCCAAGCTGAAAATTAGTTATCCTTGATTTTATCAGGCCTTGCAGATAGGGTTTGGATGAAAGAAATGAGTTTTAAGAAGTTTCTTTGATGCTAATGGCTATGAATTGAAGCTACATTTCAAATAGCTTGCTCTTTGTGCTGGTTTGGAAGCAAAAAGTAACGACGTTTATACTCGAACATGCAATGAACTACCATGTTTCTCCAAATCTGATTGAATTTCATGAATTCTTCAATTATTATTTCTAAATAATAAAAATACATACTATATAAGATTGAGACACAATATCATATGTAAGGAATACAAACTAAAGAATCTCCAGCATAAGATTTATGGAACTCTGACTTTAGAACAAAAAAAATGACATAATTTAGAAATTCTCTGTAATTAAACAATGCATCCTGCTTTGTTATGCATCACACATCAAGTATTACAAGGCATATAAATCATATTGTAATTTGTAAACTAGTATATTTTATCACTAAATGAGTTTAAAAATATGATTATGTTTATTTCATTTTTCTTAAAGAAGCATAGTTTTTAAAGCATTTAAATATATGTGTTTTTAAATATATCTCTTCATTGTCGATTTTTCGCAAAATTCTCCATGTCAAAATAGACCACTTCAAATTTATTCTTATCTTTGGAAGAATGAAATTTAAGGCTAATTAGGA
>JAJIYU010015054.1:0-12880 GCA_030144865.1 Tinospora cordifolia
ATCCCAGGCTACCGGGATTCCTCCTACTGTGCCATCCGCGGGGACAGTGGTCCAATTGCAAAACCTTTTTTTCCACACTAAGTTCATTTATGGGGAAATAGTTATTCGTTTGGTCTCCTGGAAGGTGACTATCTAGGGGGAAGCTGCTCGGACCGCACGACTGATCGTATTGCATTTTTGTTAGAGGCCAAAGCCCTTGATATTCCAGGAAATTATCCTCATTGGAAACTCTGAGCCCAAAGCCTACCTGATCCATTACTCTGAATCTTCTAGCTGAAATAGCTTTATGTCTATCTTCTCCTAAAATCTAGCCACTCTGTCCGCTTCTGAATCCTCATTCTCCTCCGATTTGCTATTGTCTCATTCATTGTTATTTGAATGTTCGTCGGGTTCTAGCACTCTGTTCCACTCTTCTTCCTTGTCATACCTTCGTGGGGAAAATCTGTAGACACTTGCGTCGTTAGTTGGTGAAGGAAAACGGATAAAAGAGCGTACCTTTGGGTTCCAGGGCCTAGCATCTGTGCTTAACGTTTCCAGGCCTGCGTCTTCCTCTTCGGTCGCCCTGTCTGGCCACTTTGGAGTGGAGAATGGAGTTTCTGGGACGTAATCTTTAGACTCGGAGTAGTATGTGACAATTTCCTTTCCTTGTGGCTTTATTTGGGCTTGTTAACTCGATCCAGATATTGTTATTCCTTTCCTTGTTCTCTTGCTTTCTAGTGTATGTTTTGCGCTTTGGCCTTTTTAAAATCTTCTTCGGGCTTTTTCCTTCTCTGGGTATTTGCCCCTCCTTACCAGGCCCCTCCTTACCGGGCCCCACTTCTTCCTGCTGTTTCTGGTCCATCACCCCAGGCCCACTATCTCCGAGCCCATGAGCCTACTCTATTTGTTCATGCTGCTCCAACTTAGGATCTGGATCCTCTGCTCATTCCGAAAAATCTGGAGCCCCGTTTTGGTCTGTGTCCTTCTAGCTCCTCCTCTGCGCGTCATTCCTACTCTTAGATTGCTCCCTTATCTTGCTAGATCGGCGCTGTACCTCACCTACCGCCCTGTTTTGTTTGACTTTCGTAGTGCGGCGATGATGTATCGCTGTTTGAGCTGTCATGTCGTCATCACCCTCCTTCTCTGACTTCTTCACCTTCTCCGATTGCCGTTGCTCTGCCTTCCCTGGCGGCCCCTCTCTCTTCTTCATGTTTCGGGCTCTCTCTTCCTTCTTCGCCCTCTTCCTATCGCTTTCTCTAGCTTCTTCCACTTCGTGGCACCACTTCCTTTGAAGATAATGCAGCCTTAGCTCAGTGACTCCGTCATCATCATAAATCTCTAATTTTGTCGGTAGGAACCCAGAATGAAGACCCCTCACTTTAACGAAGGCTAGTTCCTTTGATTTGTTCCTGAGGGTATCCTCTGCTATATCCAGAACCCCTCCACACTCCTCTGCTATTTGCTCGATGAAAGGAAGCCCCCATTTCTTTGCTGGTGTACCTTCAATGCTGATCCAACTATCTCTGCATGCGAACATTCGTTGCTCCCACAACTCGAAGTCATTCCAGTCCTCCATGGGGACCCTGAAGTCGGCGCGTTTCCTCTCCGTTCCAGCTATGTATTAGCGCTTTGGCAACATCAATCACCGTCAAATGCGGTTCTCTTCCCAGAACCTCAGATAATTCCTCCTCCACCTCTCCAACTATAACTATCTGAGAACCTTATGACTTTGAATTTTCCAGACCTGATGTCTGGTTTTTATCGTATAGGCTTTCTCATCTCAATATCACTTCGGTGGTTCCTGGGTCCTTCCTTGTCTCTTATCTTCTCTTCTATATTGACCGACTCTTTTGGTTTGACTGAGCGACCTTGAAACATGTGGGAACTTGTCTTCACTAGGCGACTATTCCTTCTATCTTCCTGTGCCATGTCATCTAGTGCTTGGGTAAACTTATTCCACTTATCTTATGGGATGTAGATGTTCTGAAAAGTCCCCCTATGTAGCTTAGCTAACTTCATAAAGCTACCCCTTGTGTTGGAGTAAGTCTCAATAAATAGGGTGTATTTATCTCTTCTTCTAGATTTCTTAAACTCTCCATTTCTCAACGCCTTTTTTGCTAGCGACGCCTCGGTGGACAACCATTCCAAATCACATTTACTCATACGTATGTGGATGCTCTGGTCCTTTCTTGTATGAAAACTTCATCTCCTTTTGTGGACCCCTTGATTTTGAAAGTCTTGAATCTTGAGTCGAAGATGTATTGTTTCCATACTTGCTGACCACCATTCTGTGTCTTTCCATTTCCTCTCTTTCTTCCTTCTTCTCTGTAGTTGCGACCATGCCCTCTTCGTCTCACCTCTGTCCATTCATCCTCCTCTAATCTAACTCCCTTGTCTATCTCCTTTCCAATGAGAGCCCTTCTGTAATCACCTAGAGTATTTTTCCAGCTACTCTCAGTTCGAGATCTCCGTCCATCTCTGTCCATCGGTTTGAATTCGCAATCACCCGCCACTGGATATGATTGATTAGCTAATGTTTCAAAATTTAATGTTGGTTTATTGAAACTATATAAATTCATGCCCAGAACTCCCATTAAAAGAGAAATAAAGCCTCCCACGGTGTACAAAATAAACTTTGTAGTCGAGTAAAAACGTTTCTTCCTAACAATGTGTGAATTGATGAGTGAAAGAATGGAGTTTAACCCATTTTCTGGCGTACCAATCATTCCCCGAATGGATATTTTACTTCATTATTATATTACTTCTGTACCATTTCTATTATTATACATCACTTGATTACTATAAAATTCCATAAAATATGTTATTTATATAAATAAATGGAAATACTTTAGCATACACAATGGAATTGAATATTTTTTTTTTCATATATATATATATAAGGTGACTGATGGCATGGATGTTAATTGCAAGATAGGTGGCATTTTTCATGTGAGCTATAAAAGAGCCACTTTATTTCTTTACTTTTATCTCCTTCATCCTAATTTCCTGCAACAACAAAACTAGAAAAGACACAGTTTCCCTTCAATTTTCTCAAGGCTATAACTTCTTCAATTTTTAGCCCAATCACACAAAATCGGGCTTGTTGGAAAGATGAGAGCAAGGAGAATAACATATTGGAAGCTCAACTCCTAAGGAAAAGATTTGGGTGTCAAATTTGGTGGCATAACAGTGAACATATACTCATTTTTTATGATAAAACTTGAGTTTCCATACAAATTTGTGGTATAATTGTGTGTATATGATTGGACAATGGTGCGACCCATGAATTATAAGTTGTAATTGGGTCTACAAGGAAGCCTTTCATGGCAAGAAATCACCTTCAAACCATGACGAAGCGGCTACAAATAGTGGAGAAACTATCCAACATTTAGCCAAATTTTCAAGCACAAAAACAAAGGTAATGACCCTATTTCACCGCCCTATAACTTTAGATTAGGTGAATCATGATGAACAAGGCCTAGAGAACATGAAGCTAAGATATACCATGAACAAATTGAGCCAAAAATGAATGAAAGAATTTGGTGCTGGTTTGATCACCCAAATTGTGGGACAAACATACTTAGTTGAACTGTTGGACATGTTTGGATAACAAAACCTATTCAAGTAGGTATAAAACAAGACTTGAAACACGTGGTAGGGTGTTCAAAAAATGAGCCTTGGATCATTAATAGACCTTGATATAAGGAATATACTAGTGAAGTTTCATTGAAAACGCACCAATGGATTTAGCACAATAGGTCTATGAAAATGTTATGTGGGGAACAGTTTGATGGAAACTTGTCATTTCGGCTTGAGATAAAAAAAAAGGAAAACCTATGATAGAGTTGCCCTATGAGCTTGAATTTTGGTATGTAGAACTTTCAAATACCCAATTACTTAGTGTTCAAAAATTAGCACTAACTGAGTTTGGGGAGGGGTTAGTTGAAATTAAAAATGGACTCTGGTGACAAACTTTGTTATTTGCGGTTGTATGTATAATACGAACCCAGAAACCTTAACAAATGACATCCAAAATTTTGAACAAAATTTTTGGGGATTATTTGAAGGGTTTAGTTATAATCTAGAAAGTTTGATAGCATTTCAATAGATGAATGTGTCTTAGTAAAATTGAAAAATATATGACTCAGATTAGGTAGCTGTTTTGGACATGGACAAAGAAGCAATCAGATTCCCAAATCAAGGACTTCCAATACGTAGACAAATCTAAGAAAAATCTTAGTTACAGTAGATTGGTTTAGTAGATTCTCCACCAAGTTTGGACTCAATTGAGTCTGTGATGAGATTTGGTAAATTTTATAAGTTGTATGCCGACTTAGTATATAGAAGGCCTAAATTGAAATTCAAGTGTCTAATTGTGTAACATTGGATTGATTGAACCTAAAGTAGTTTCAATAGATCATCTGCAATGAGGAAACATATTTGATCAATTGGGATTAGTTGATCAAAACTATATTATAGAATGCAAATAGGAGCCAAGGGCATGTAAACTTGTATAGTTGAAACAGTAAATGTGATTTGGTTGTTTCAGGCTCGAAAGAGCACAAGGTCAACAAAGAGAGAAATAACATATATCCGTGAGTACTTTCTTTAATCTATTGGCATAAGCATGTACATTTTCTTAACATTGATCATACATGTGTATTGTTAATTTTTTAGTATGTTATCCATGATCAGGTTTTAGATCTCTTCTAGACTTTCGAGATACTGTTTGGGTCTGTGAGTGAGATTTGGTGGGCATACGTGTTGTTGTGATAGCACTAGATGTAAGCAATAGCCGGCGGATGTAAGTTCTTGGTTTTGGACTACCTGGCTGATGAGAGTTTTGAGGTTGGACTTATGTGTTTCGATCATGATCGTTGTTGCATTGACATCGATTATGAACGTTTGAGTATATATCCATATGTTTCAAGATACTTGCATTAAATGGTAAGTTAAGTTTGTAACTCACTGAGCTCGGTGATTATTTTTGGGTTTATCACTCTCTATTATTACATTTTCCAGGTCCTTCGCAGTTGGTTAAAGGGAAAAGTTTTCTCATTGAGTAGCGTTGGAGATGTGTGTTGAGTAGGTTTTTGTACATGTCAATCCAGTTCATTTTAATGTACTTATGGAACTCAACCATGTCTATATATATATATACATACACACACACAAACGTTTGAATGTCCAATAGTAAGTTGAGAGGTAGAGCTATCAAAGAATGAACCAAACCAAATGATTGTTCTATATAGGGCTATTCCTTACAATTGCTCCCTGTGATGCTGTTGACCTTGGCAATTTGGATCTCATTGTATTTTAATAAAGTTATTTGTTTTGGAGCATTTTCATTTGTTTAGGAGTTACTACTTTATTTTAAGTGTTATTTGTTAAGTGTCTTTTTATATTTCTAGGAGTTACATTAGATTTAAGAGAAGCTTCCTCTTAACTTCTTCATCGAACCTTCTAAACTTATCATTTGTGGCAGTTTTAAGACTTCGAGTCTTTGTTTCTTTGTTATTGAAGTATTCAAGTGGATCACCTAAATTTGATTTTAGCATTCTTGGGGTATGACTGGGAGTTTTCAAGATCTAATCTTATTGGGTCTATATCAATTAGAATAAGAGCTTTGACACTAAAAGTAAATATGACTTGTTACTCACATTCTCATCCCTTTCTTGAGTGTTACGTCAATATCCTTAAAAAATTTGATTTGGTTTTGTGGGGTCAATTATCAAATTTGATTTGGTTTTGTGGGTTCAATTATCAAATTTGATTGGGTGTTTCATTGGTTTTGTTTTAGGGTTCTTATTATTAACTTTGATTGTGGGTTTCATTGCTACGCTTTGAAGTTCACATCATTTTATTTGATTGTGGGTTTCATTGCGTCTTATTGAAGTTCTCATCGTTTGGTGTTAAAACTTTAGTTCAAAATCAAAGACTACAAAAGACAAAAAAATTGGAAAAAAAAAAAGAAAAGAAAAAAGAGAGAAAAAAGTTGCAATTGTGAATTCACCCATATGATCTTATGTTTGCTTGTTTCACCTTTTAAAAGTCTGGACCATCAATGTTATTTCATTCTTGGTGCTGTAATTTCCAATTGCCCAGCTTATTGATGTAGTCTTGATGATATTGACTTTCACAAGATGTGCATTAATCATCAAGCAAGCTTGACTGAACAAAACAGTGTAGATTCGAGGACTAATCATTTCGAGGAAAGAGGGAGTGGTAAGATACAATCATACAACAAAGGGAGCAAGTTCATACAACTATTTCAATTGGCACATATTCAAAGTAAATATCAATATTGAGTGCAAAATAGGGGTTGCTAAAGTCTTTTTACCACATACACCATGAGTTAAGAAATATTGCTGAAACTCATAAATGGGCTTATCTATTCAAGCATAGAACTTCTTTAATTTGAGTTGAACAAGAAGGTTTTGTGAGCATTAAAAGGCATGGATGGGATTTAGTTATGTTATTTGTCTTTGTAGTGTCAAAATTTTAAGCTTTATGATCATGTATTATGAATCTTTTAGTTTGGAGTCTTTTTAGTTGCCTAAAGAGTTATGTTATCTTGTAATAAGTGTAATTTAGTTTGGAGTAGTATTTTCATTTGCTTAGGAGTTACTACTTTGTTTCAATTGTCATTTATTGTCATTTTATATTCCTAAGAGTTACATCAAGGATTTGTATAAATAACTATTCTTTTCATTGAACTGAGCATCAAATCAAATTAGAAATCAAAGTAATTTTATTTGAACTTACCAGATGTAAGAGAAGTTTTCTTTTAAGTTCTTTATTGAACTTCTAAACTTATCAAGGATTGACTAACTTTGTAGCGTTTTCAACACCTTGGATCTTTGTTTCTTTGCTATTTAAGGGTTTGAGTGGATTGCCTATATCTATTTTAGCTTTCTTGGAGTGAGTATACTTTCTTGATTGGGGGTTTTCAAGATTTAGCCTTGGTGGGTTTGTGTCACTAAAGAAAGAATTGTTGACTAGAAAACTTAGGAACTTCTTAATTCTTCATCTAAATGTAAGACAAAGCTATTCCTCCTCTTCAGTAGATTATTTCATAATGCAATTCTAATTTCTAATTAAGCTCGTCAAATGACCTTGTAATGATAAATCATATTCTAGGTACATCATGAGCTTTCGTCCTCTTGATGTATAGCATCATACGTTACCCATATATGTTAATACATATATACGTACATAATACTAGGATGCACACTCACTCATCTAAGTTATCTAGAGGATCTTGGGTGCAAAGCTGTTGCTAATTATGTATGCAGTTCAGGATTTTCCTTGGCTGTTCTTAGGAACAAAATGAATGAAAAGATAAGAATTTTGGAAAATAAGATTTAAGTCACTACTTTGTTTCAAAATCATCTAATCAACTTAAAAAGTGCCCTTGAGTCGAGGATTGAGTCTTCATAAATTTCTAAATAGGTTACATGGGATTTAACCACTTAATGTGGGCACATTATCAAATGGACGAATTGAAAATTGAAGGCAAAAAAAATTAAAAAATGTTATGCGCCTGTGCATGTGTCCCTGTGTCATTTCTTGCTTCTCTTTATGATTTCTTTTGTATTTGATAGCCATGTTGATTCTTGTGAAATGCTCTTAACATCTGAATCTGATCTTTTGCATGTAATTAGATGTTCTTCCCTGTTGGCAGTGTCTGTGTGACATCTTGGTGGGAAATGGAAGTATCCAAAAGCTCCAATTGAACAGTACTAATATTGGAGATGAGGTTTGCTTGCTTTCTTAAAAAATTGAATTTTATTGACTGTGGTCAGAATTTGACTATTTTCTGGTGTGGTTATTCAACTCACTCACATTTTTTTATTTTTATTTTTTTTATTTTTTTTACCAGGGAGCGAAGGCCATTGCAGAGATGCTGAAAAAGAATTCAAACTTACGAGTCATTGAACTGAACAACAATATGATTGATTATGCTGTATGTCTTTTCTTGTTTGCTTCCCATTTGTCTTTTATTGTTCAATTTAGTTTGAGTCTTTCTGATGGAAAAATAGGTTTAGGTTCTAACTATGCTCATTTTAGACATTTGCTTATGTTTTTTTCATTGGATCTGTAGGGCTTTACAAGTCTTGCTGGAGCTCTTCTTGAAAATAATACAATCCAGTCGATGCATCTCAAGTGAGTGATGGTTCTGTGTATTATTTAGGACAGGACATGTAACTTTATAGCTAAAATCATATCTTGAAAATATGTACCTGAATTTATTCCTAATTCTCCTTATTTGGCAAATTTAATGTAAATTTCTTTCTTTTTTTCTTTTTTTTTTTTTTTTTTTTGACAGTGGCAACTATGGTGGTGCTCTTGGGGTTTCTGCACTTGCTAAAGGGATTGAGGGGAACAAGTCTTTGAGGGTATGTTATGTAAAATGTTCACATCTCATCTTTTACAATTGTTAAATTCTATATTAAATCTTATGTTCGCCATTTGTAAGTGATCCAAATTAAGGATTTAAGTCTTTTTATGTAATTTTAATTCTTGATCATCAGGTTTATATCTTCAAACTCTTACAGTCATTAGCCAGGGAATGATCACAATAAACTTGTGAATTTGTTTTGTTGAGGATGAAGTTGTGGAGTTGGAATAATGGTTTTTCTCTTTCTGATTGGCTTCCTCAAGTAATATGGGGAAGTGACTGAATTGTGTAACAGTAAATTTTTTTTTTTAATTCTTTTTTGTGTGATGTACTGTTCTTGATTGCATATTTACAATAAAATTTTCTTGTTTCCTCTCAAGAAAAAAAGAAGTTTATATGTTTTCGTTTAGACAAAACTGAAGCTATGGGCATGGATTTGGGCAAAAGCAAAAAAAAAAAAAAAAAGAAAAGAAAAAAAAAGAATGAACTACATGAGAGGTCATATATGCTTCTTGGATTCCCTTGTGCCTGTTCTTATTCTAAGTGCTAGTTTTTGCAGCACTTGTATTGTATATGTTTGGCTAGATTTTTTTTTTTTCAAATTTTATTTTCCAGACCAACATATACGTGTTCGTCAATTCTTCTGTTGTAAAATAGTTTGGAATTGCTCAATCATGTGTGTATTAAACGAATCTGAATTAAAACATTTAATGGTTATGGAACTCAATAGTTACAACTGAAATATGGTTTCAGGAGCTTCATTTACATGGAAACTCTATTGGTAATGAAGGGGTCCGAGCTCTGATGTCAGGTTTATCAGCTCATAAGGGTATTCCCTTTGCTTCTTTCTAATTTTTTGTTTGGTGCATTGGCTACAAGTACGATGCCACTACCACATGTCCATTTGGGATTGGTTTGAACATGCTCTATTATTTTCTGCTTCTGTATGTTGAAGTGGGCTTAGTGTGAGTTATTGCTTCATAGGTAAAGTTACTCTTCTAGACCTTGGCAACAATGAAATTGGACCAAAAGGTTCTTTTCATGTCGCGGAGTTTATCAAGAAAAGCAAGAGTTTACTATGGTTGAACCTTTACATGAATGACATTGGTGATGAGGTATTGGTCTTTTTCTTTGTTTCTAAACCTTTCATCTGCATTCTTGTGCTTTTAGTTTTCTTTAAGTGCTCAAGTTCCTTCATTGCCTAATAACGAAGATCTTATGGCCTTGGGAGGCACGTTGGCTTATTCAATCTAGATCCCTTTCCTAGTAAAACTGTATGTGGGCTGCCACTAGTCAGTCTAATGAGTGGCAATTAAACTTTCAAATATCAAAGGGTGAAAAGCTAAGTGGCCTTTACTAATCTGCATGATGAAAAAAAAAGTCAGTACAGTTTCTTAACCATTTTTCCTATTTCTATTTTGAGGACATTCTTTAAGGATGTTGACTGGGTTTGTGCGCTCTTGGAAAAAGGGTCGTCCTACCCTGTTGCTAAAACACCACCCTAGAAGAGTTGTAACTAAGGGGGGCCTGGCTAAAGAAACGTTTAATGCAATTAGTTCGTAATTTAGAAATTGAAATATTCAACAAAGATGAAGAAAATCATATTGTGGACCTGAAAATCGTGGTTTTCTGGTGATATAAGGTTCTGCAAAAGATTAAAAATTATTTGAGACTTTAGATGATAAACCAAAAATTAAGCAGATAGATGAACAGTCAGTTACATTTTGAGAGAATATAATCTTAGAAAAAAAAAATAGATGGACCAGTAACTTAACTCAAATGGCTATCGACCATTCTCTTGGCTGATGAGGAAGAGTACGTGGGATGATGAAGAGGAAAGATCAAGTAACTCGTGAAAGTGGTCTCTGCATGGCTTATCATTCCCACCCATTTCTTAGATGTTTGGGCTTTAAGCAAGAGTAATTAGTTGTGCTCTAATCAGAGATCTCTAAATGTTATTTGATAATATCATGATATTTCTAATACGTGGAATGAGTGTAGACTAAGCAGTATAGTCAAATACCTCATTTTTGTGGTATGTGTGGACTTGGTTGTACGTATTACTATTTTGAAGGGATTCACTTTGTAAACATGTTGTATTGGTCTTATGAATCATGAAAAAAAAAATCTGAAACATTGCTAATGGTCAGCGTTGTCAAGGTGGTAAGACGATTTAAGGCGCTAAGCCTTCATAAGGCGAGGACTAGGTGGGGCCTAGATGGTCCTTAATATATATATTAATTTTTTACTTATAATTTATATTTAATTAATTACTTATATATAAATTATAAAATTATAAATAAATAACATAGATAACATATATTAGATAATATATCATAATAATATAAAAAAGACAATTTAAAAAATATAAATAATTTTACAAAAAATTATCAAGTAAAAATTAATGTCTAGTCTCTTTGTGCCAATTGATGCACAAAGAGATTGAGAGTAGACGAGAATAGAGAAAGAGGGAGGGAGTCAAGAGAGCAGAAAAGAGGGAGAGAGTAGAGAGGTGGAGAGAAGGGAGAGAGCAAAGAGAGCCTAGAGAGACAGGGAGCAAAGAGACAGAGAGCAGAGAACAAAAATGAGGAAGAGAAGAAAAGAAGGAGAGAGTAGAGAGGTTGAGAGAATGGAGAGAGGCCGAGAGAGCAAAGAGTGTAGAGAGAGAGAGAGAGAGAGAGAGAGCCGAGATACAGAGAGTTACGGAGAGAGTCGAGAGAGATAGGGAATAGAGAGACGGAGAGAGCCTTGCCAAAGTCGCGCGTTGAGTAGAGTTGCAAGATGGAGGAGAGAGTGTCAAGTCGAGTCGCACGTCGTAGAGAGCTATGGACGTTGCAGAGATGATTGTTGGTCGTCAGAGTCGTTTGTCGAAGTTGCCGGAGTCGTTGGAAGAAGTCGCCAGAGTCGCTAGACGGAGTCACTGAAGTCGTCCGAGTTGCTAGATGGAGTTGTGGTCACTGAAGTTGACTGGTTCGATAGGGTTGTTGTTTCAAAGAGATGAAGAAGATGGTTTAGGTTAGTTTGCAGAGGCAGCCCAAAACTTTTATTATTTTAAAAAATTACCCTCCCAGCGCGTAGACCGCTACCTAGGCAGCGTCTTGACAACACTATTAATGGTTATACAGAGCTATAAGTTTATCTAGACTCGTCTACTTGGTGTTGTTGCCCCAAAATTGTTGATGAGATCTGTCTTTTATAATTAAGAAGATTTGAAGTTCACTATGAACCATAATTATAGGTAAGAATTGGAAAATAGTTTTCTACAGAGTAGGGGTCAGGCTATGTACATCTCTCCGTTGAGTGCAGAGGCATTTTCTAAATGCAAGGATTCTTTCCTTGTCAAACTAGGAACTAGATTTCGACATCTGTTTGAAATTAGGGTAGGGATATTCATTGGGGTAGTTCCTAGCCTTATAAGTAGATTTTTGTTTTTGGGTCAAGTGCTAGGTTTGAGAAAATGTAAATGCAAGAACTTGTTACCACTATAATCATCATCATTGTTGTCAAATTTTACCTTCAAATCAAAGGGAAGCTGAAAATTAAGTTGATATTTTGTTTAGACATTTTGTTTTTTACATGCAAACGATTCTGAACACTAGATCAACGAGGAGAAGAGACAATATAATTTTTTTGTGAAAATGTCTTTGCAGTAAGCTTCTAAATGACAGGACCCATCCCACAGGTTTAACCTTGTTCAAAGTGTGGAATGGGACAAACTATCCCAACTTGGAGAATATATATATATACATATAGTGCTAATTTCTATAGTTTTCTACAAGCCTTTGTGTTTAGATATTTTAATAACTATAAAGCTTCCAATCAAATATATATTATGTATCAATTTTTTTCATATCATCATTTGTTTTTAAGTTGTCCAAGAAGGCTCAATATCATACAAGTTGAACAATGATGTGCCAAATCACAATTTGTTCAAAACTGATGATACTATTGCAAGTTAGGAGCAATCTGCCTATGATGGATTACATGGTCAAGGGCTAAAAGAGTCAAGTTGTTATATGGTGTGCTCAAAGAGGAAAAGTCTTGAAGGTTCTAGAAGTTTTCTTGTGCAAGAAAATTAGTAACATCTATTTATGGAAGCTTTTGGTATGCGCACGAACTTGCTGAAATATATTTTCAAAGCACGTAGTTTCCTTTTGTATTTTCATAGCATGCAGTTTCTTTTTTTTATATTTTTATTGCATGTAGTATCTTCATAGTATGTAGTTTCCTTTTTATTATTTTACGAAGGCTTGATTAATTGTTCATATTTATTTTTCTTTTATTTTGTAAAGGTGTTGGTTGTTTCCTCTATAAATGTGGGAACTTATATATATTTTCCTTGGTTGAGTACTGAGCGATAAAGTTCTCTTACACAAGTTTCTCTTGGCGGCGAGCTAAGTGACTTATCTTCAGGGTTTTCCATTCCCTAAATTGGCAACCAACCCTTTGTTGATTGTGGTGTATATTCTTATCAATCAACACAAGGTTCCCTCCCTTTCA
>JAJIYU010015055.1:0-12878 GCA_030144865.1 Tinospora cordifolia
TGAGACCCTAGGTCTAGGAAAAAGACCTTAGGTAGAGACTTGGGTGTTGTCAAGGGTGGCATAGTGGATAATGACTAAAAACATTTAGGACATAGGTGAGATACTAAAAACATGGGAAAACAGAACACTTGATTGGACAAGACACAAGATTAGGAGGATTTTGTATCTCTTATTTCTATGTGGTATGAGATGCATAGGAATTCGAGGGTATGGAGGAATCCAAGATTCGGAGAATGGCAGGCAATGTTTGGTGAATGATTGATAACTTTGGAAGATCTTGTTTTCCTATGCTTGGCTATTATGGGACGGTCCAGTATAGTGGGGCTTGGGAGACCTCAATTGTGCAGACATTTGCGAAATTGTTTGGATGTAGTAAAATCTTTGAGTCAAAGCTTGTGTCAATGGGTAAGGGTGGTATGAGACATTCTGAATCTCATGAATATTTATATCACATGTATTGTGATCATGAAACCAAATCCTGTACCAAACTATATTAGAGGGCCTTGAAATCCTCAAACAAAACTTAAAAGAATAAACTGATAGGTCACTGAACAAACTGAGAACATAGAGACATGAATCTAGATTTATGATAGCACGAACAAAAACTTGAGGAAACAGACACAAAAAAATTGACTAAGGAAGGGACAAGCATTTCCTTAACGGGTTAGTACACCTAGATCAATTTAAATTGAGATTATGATGCTTGTTATGACAACTTATTGGATACAAAATGGCTTTTGACTTGTAGCTAATAGTAAGAACTTAAGGAAATGCAACAAGAGAAGAAAACATTGATGCATCTAATCAAACAGACCAAGGGGCACTTGTTGTTGCAACAAATCTCGTTGGAGAAATTCTATTACTAGAGATAATAGCTGAAATCACCCGACAAGTGGACGAACAAGTGATGAGGACTCTATCTTCAATACAGCCACAACCTAAGGTCCAGGATCATCAGGTGTCACTACCAAGAGAATTGAGAGTGAAAGTCAAGAGGCCGGTCATTCCTTTGAGGCTAACTACATCAAAGGGAGTGATAGTTAGGGTCAAATCAATCAAGGCAGACATCAACTTCAAGCAATACCTAAAGAATCAAAGCAAGCGACTACAAGAGATGGAGAATGAGAACAAGAAATAGAATTTTGAGAAAATCGTGAAATTAATAGTGCAATAAATGTATTTCCAAATGAATTACCAAGAGTGCCACTGAATAGAGAAATGGAATTCAAGATTGAAGTTTACCTTAGAACTAACCCCTTAGCCATTCCTTTATTGAAGGCACCGATAGAACTGATTAAGTTAAAGACTCAACTAGACGAGCTCTGAGAAAAAGGATTCATCAGACTAAGTGAATCACCAGGAGAGCTCTGGTGTTGTTCGTAAAAAAAGAAAGATCCATGAAATTATGTGTCAACTATCTAAAGATGAATAAGATAATATCAAAGAATAGGTACCCCTTACTAGGGTAGAGGATCTATTTGAGAGAGCCACTCATTTATCTAAGATTGACATCAGGATAGAAGATCAATAGTAAAGGATAAGTAACCCTTACCAAGGATAGGTGACCTATTAGAAGAAGCCACAAAATTTTCTAAGATTGATCTTAAGTTAGGATATCAGTAATTGAGAATTCTAGAGTCAAACATACACAAGATAACCTCTAAAACTCAGCATGTACACTTCAAATAATAGTGATGTTAGTTGATTTACTCAATACACAAACAACATTCATGGATCTAAGGAACAACGTATTTAGATAATACCTTGATCAGTTTGTAGTAGTTTTGTGGATGACACCATGATTTACTCTAAGTTGGAAGCTGATCCATGTAGAGAATTGTATTGGAGACACTTAAGAGAAATCAATTCTAGGCGAAGTTCCATAAGGGCAAATCATAGTCAAATTCCTTGGCCATGTAGAAGACACCTCCATAGACCCTAGAAAGGTGGAGGCTGTCACAGACTAGAAACAACCTAAGACAATTATTGAAATCAAGAGTTTCTTAGGCTTAGCTAGATACTATAAGAGATTTATCCAAGTTTCCTTGAAATTAGTTGTACTCATGACCAAATTAACTAGAAAAGGAGTTACAAAGTAGGAACAATCAACCCACATTGGTTACCACTACACATGGAGTTGGATTCATTCTGCATACGAATGCTTCGCAGAACAAATTGGTGCAGCTGTAAGAAGTAAAGATTGTTACTTAAGATCCACAAACAAGTTATCTAGTGCTTGATCGAATAGCATCAAGACAAATAAGTACAAATTTTGATGGCAAAATTCTTTTAAGGAGGGTAGATTGTAATACCCTGATAAATTTTTAAATAAGAATATACAAGATCATAAATGAGTCCATAGAAGTACTAAGCACATTAAATACCCTAGTGGTAAAATGGTAATTTGATCACTTAGGGGTAAAATGGTAATTTAGCCACCCAGGGGTAAAATGGTTTGTGGTAGTTTGTATTGAGAATTGCCTCTTTTCTTTTATATCATGTGGTAGCTTAAACCATGAAAGGGTGAGTTAAGGAGCTAAAGAGATGGAAAAGGAGACAAGCCAATGAGTTTGAACTACACTTATTTGAGGGCAAACATTATTAAGCATGGGGGAATTTGATAAGACGCAAAAATAAGATATCTTAGATTTAATTCTTCTATTTTTGTTGTTGAATGTTTGAGTTTAATGATCGTAATCTCATGTTCTGTATTTTGTGGGGACAAAATGAAAGTTTGCACCAAATATACACAATGAAGGAATAAGGCGTGACCACGTGAAAACTAATTTCTTACGGAGAATTGTGTCTAGGAAAATTAGAAGAAGTCTTTGCATAAGGCGTGACCACGCCTTAACTAGTCTACACAACCTATAAATTATTTCTATTAAAGAAAGAGGAATCATTCCACTATTTGGCAAAATTCTACTATGACATGTTGCCTTATTTGTTTTTAGAAAGTGCTGGTTAAGAAATAATATTTTTGTAAGAAAACAACTCATGAGGGCCACTCTCATGGGTTCTTTCTCATTTTTTATTGTCTTTCCCTTTTTGCAAAGCTTTTTTGGAGAGTTCTTTAGTAGTAGAGAAGGAAAGCTCTTAGTTTAAGAGGGGGATAGGGAGACTCTTTTAAGACATTCTCTATTTTGGTTTCTCTTCTTCTTGTTAGAGAGTTTGAAGATGTGTTTACATTATTTTTCTGGGTTATTTTCATACCATGTGTAGCTAAACTTATTCATTCTAGTCAAAGGGTAATCAAGGTTTGATTCATTATGAATTGTGAGATTTAATAGCTATTTTGTTTCCTTTTCTTCTTTATTATTTGTGTATCTTCTGCAGCTATCAACATTATTGTTTTGTACGATTGTTACAATAAGGCCCATTGTTCTTTCACTAAAACAATATACAACCAATTAAGGCGTTGGATCCATAATTGTTCAATTGCTTCAATAATTAGCGATAAAATAACATAGTTCATTTCACAGAATTTGACTTATGTTATATGGATGCATGATCTAGTCTAAATAGACCGAGCTTGTGTGTTTGTTGGCGAGAATTGGTGCTCTACAGTATTTAATGCAATCAATAAATTAAACTTTAAGATTTTGTTTAGGGTTGTTTGTTGCTTAGGGTTAATCAAAGAGCTTGTTTTGGGTAACTAAGAAAGAGAGATAAGGATGTTGGAGCTTGTTAATGACTATAACCAATTTCTTGAAGAATGAATGAGTTATCTTTGCATCAATGATCAATTCTAAGAATCAAAACTAAGATTATATCTTGGGCTAGATATTTTTTGCCATAGATTTCTTCAAACTCATGTTTTGTTTATTTATTTACTTTTTTTTTTATTTCAACTCATCATCCAAACCCCCCTAATCTTTTATTTTAACAAATTAAAAGAAATAAATAAGCTTCATTAATGTCTGTGGATTCGACCCTACTCATCACCATTTGCAAAAAATATTTTTGAAAAGAGTAAGATTTATTTTTGTTGGTTTCGACACCCACCATTATTATTATTGGTTCTAAGTTCTTTAAATGTAAGGACTCCAATCAAAGGGAAAAAATTATTCTACGTGATCTTGAAAATCATTAGAAGAAAAAAAGATTGATGTCTATTTGACAAGAATATTAAAGAATGTTTGTGGAGAAACTGGAAAAGGTCACATAGTAGATGAAGGAAAATATGAAGATGATAGTGGAAATTATATAGAGCCTCAACTTGTAAACGTTAAAGAACCTTCAAGCGTCATAAACATCAAAGGTTGCTTTCTCTAACATTTGACATCAAGTGGAGGTAGTCGACTAGATTGCATTCAAAGTGGAAGCAAAGATATGTAGGTTAAAATCCTTAAAGTTGTACTTTAAGACAAAGTTTTACACAAATGTATAAAAAGTGAGTTTTGTTAGACTATAGGTGGGCAAACATGCTCTAAATTGGTGGGAAGCACACAGTACGGGGGTTATGTTTTAACAACGAGCCTTCTATTGATACTTGGCTTAGTTTACAATAGAATAAAAAATTAGTTCCGCTTTGTTGGTTGCAAAGAAACTTTGTGAGAATGTTGGTAATTTTTGTGTCAAGTGAAAGGGTAGAACATGCATGAATATACTT
Source organism: Tinospora cordifolia (assembly GCA_030144865.1). Taxonomy (NCBI): domain Eukaryota; kingdom Viridiplantae; phylum Streptophyta; class Magnoliopsida; order Ranunculales; family Menispermaceae; genus Tinospora; species Tinospora cordifolia. The sequence goes on from JAJIYU010015055.1 coordinate 4,613, forward strand.
CTAAGTTTAAAATACTAGTTGTGGCATTGGATGTCAATATATAAGATCCACAAATTGTAATGGGGAGCTCTATTTTCTAGCTTGCAGATAGAGCTAGTGTTGTTTATTGTCACATACGCCGATAAAGTTACCAAAAAGGCTATGTATCTAGAGATGAAGAATCTTCTTTATAACAAGAACCTTGAACACTCTTGGAAGAATTTGAAATAGAAAAACATTCTTGACAATGAGATTTAGAAAATGGGAAATAAAGTTTATATGGTGTCAAATAAGGATAAACAAAATTTTGACAACCACAAAATAGATCGATACTCAAAATAAGGTTATTAAAAGCTACAATTATAATTAAGGCCAAATGAGTAAAAAGATCATAACTAAACAATGTCAACTGCTTATGTTGAAGATGAAGTAATAGAAGGTTCTTCTAAGCCTAATGAGAAATTAATCTTCATGGCCAACAAAGGGGAAGTAAAACCATCAAATATGGAGTTACAACCACACAACCTACTACAGTAAACAAAAGAAAAACTGTTCTTGTTGTATGAATAGATTGACAAAACTCTAGTCATCACTCTATTTAATAGTGGGTCACAATTGAACCTGATTGTGGAATAACTTGTGAAACACTTATAGCCAAATATTTCTTGGCATCTTAATCCATATCCTTTAGAATGGTTAGAGAAGAACTTGGAGCTATGGATAAACAATCAATATACCTTCAAGTTTGTTATTAAGAAAAAAATTTTATGATAAGCAAACTTGGAGTTATGATCACGTAGAACACTCCTAAAGGATAATGCAACGAAAAAAATCCTAGCATTAAAAAAACCTCCAATTAGTGATAATGCAACAAACCAATATATGATTAATGCTAGTAAGAAATTTGTTATATTTATCATACAAAACACTCAAGATGAATCTTTTTAGCTCAATGAATAATAATTTGGGTGACTGTTCCATAAAGATCAAATGGAAGAGCTACAAAAATTGTTGCATACTTTTAAAGATGTTATGCAAGAACTAAGGGGATTATCATTGCCCAAACAAGTTGAGCACAAGACACAATTGATGTCTTGTCCTTTCGTACCTAACATTGGTTTGTATTGATAGTCCATTATAAAATTTCATAAGGTAAAACAAGTATAAGAACTTCGTAATAAAGGTTTAATTAGGCCTTGTTATTCTCTAGCTGGTTCATATATTGTTTTAGTACCGAGAAAGACGGAGACGAATGGATGTGCACTGTCTACAAAACCTTAAAAAAATCATCATTAAAAACATGTACTCACTTCCTCGCATTAATAATTTATTTGATCAATTAAAGCATGCAAAATACTTTTATTAATTTTATTTGAAATGTTATTACCATCAAGTATGCATGAACGAAAAAGATAATTGAAAAATTGCTTTTAAAACAAAACAAAGACATTTTAGGTCACAAATGACTTTGTAAAATTTGCAACAATATTTATATTGGCCTGGGATGATAACAAAAATGGACAAGGTAATTAAAGGGTGTATAGTATGCTGCACTTGCAAGCCTAGCAATAGAAAGTTGGGACCCTATGTCTGTACTACCCCGAAATTTTATCACTCATACACGTCACTTCGGAGACTTGAAAATAATAATAGTATATGTATATAAAATAAATAAATAAGTGAAATACTAACACTAATACTAATACAATAATAATAATAATAATAATAATAATAATAATAATAATAATAATAATAATAATAATAATAATAATAATAATAATAAGTAAGTAAATAAATAAATAAATAAATAAATAAATAAATAAATAAATAAATAAATAAATAAATAAATAATGGAAACCAAAAAAATATAATAATAACAAAAATTTTGTGAAGTGTCAAATGCATGAATTTGGTAGAAAGAAAAAAAAATATAGGTCCTTATTATTATTTTTTCTTTCTTTACTCAACTCTAGAATGAAAAAGGAAATGAACAATAAATAAATAAATAAATAAGGGCTCGCGTGGTTACGAAGGCACGAGGCATGTGAAAAAAATAATATGAAGTAAAATAAATAAAATCATAATTAACAGTAAGGATAAGATATACATATAAATATACATACATAAACCCCTTCAGTCCTACATTTGTGCAAAAAGAAACAACAAGAAACAAAAAAAAAATATAGGAGACACGAGATCTGAGATCTGTGTGCGAAGAACACAAATTTCAGCTGCGATTTGCGCGAGGAAGAAGAGGGGAATGCCAGATTGGCTCAAATATGTTGTTAGTGGAGTGTTCTTGCATTGCGAGGAAGAAGATCAAAACAAAACAACCCTTGCAGTTGCTGGTCCGTCTGTGCTCAAAGAAGAATAATGACCTTGCTGCTGGTGCTGTTTGTGAAGAAGAAGAAGGCTGTGCATGATTTGTGAAGAAGAAGATGAGCTGTTGGTGCGTTTTTGGGCAAAGATGAAAGACACAATCTTGCTGCTACTGCGTGGCACACCAGAAAGAAGAAGAGGCGCAATAGATTTGCTATTGCTGGTTCGTTCGTGTGTGGAAGAAGAAGAGGAACACTCAAAACCCCATCTTCACTCTCAAACATAGATTCGAGATGGTGAGGCTCTAGATCTGGTTTTATATATGCAAACAACCATTGTTGCCTTCTCAAACCTCCACCAAACCGTCTTAAGCTAGTTACTAACTGTTTCATGTGAGATCTAAGGGTTTTGGACTCATTTGAACCTTTTCTGTTTAGTTCTCAACCCAAATCCGTGAAGAACACCATCAGTGAGAAGAAATCCACCGAGCTACATTTGAAATCCCTCAAACTAGGTGAACATGTTTTTCAGCCATTGGAGTGTGATTTTTGACATTGGTTGAATGCATTTTAATGGTGGATGTGTATTATTTGGACTAAAACAGAACTAGGGCATAAAAAATCATTTTTAGAGAGGGTTTTAGAGCATGTGAAGTGCAGATTTGTGAGTAGTTAACCTCGCAACGCATTCGCAAACTCAGATCTGAGAGGAGCAAACTGCAAAGAAGATTTGGAGATTTCAATGCACATGAACGTCGCAGAACTTTGGTGAGCTTCGTTCTTTTCTATTATTGTAGTTTGAGATATTGAATGTGTGTAGTTGGATTTGCAACAGATTAGGGCATCAAAAAATCTTGCTCCGAAGTGCACCAAAAGGGGAACGTGATAGCGAAGAGGTATTGAAACTTTGAATTCTGGAAGTTTATGTTGTAATTAGTTTAAATTAATTTAATTGAGTTGTATGGATGCGAAGAACAAGTTTTTGTGAGTTAGAGATTATCCAAATGTGAAAATGGATATTTTGGAACCTCTTTATCAAAGTATTTTCGTAGTTATAGTCCTATTCTATTTATGACTGCTTTCTATGATGTTATGTGATTAGATTAAATTAATGTGGATGATGAATAATATCGAAGTAAGGGGGTTGTGGAGATTCGAAGGTCGGAAATTAATTTATTTGGAGTCTAAATGCAAATATCAAATATTAGAGTTTTCTTATTGAAGTAGAAACTATTTATCTAAGAGTTAAAAGAATTTTAAAGGGGTTTTAAGATTGAATTTGTGATTTAGGGTTTGATAAAAATAATGATATTGGAGAAGTTCTATTTTAGACTAAAAGACAAATATGGGAGTTTGGTGGTGGAACCTTTTTATCAAAAGATTTTTGATAATTATAATCCTATTCTATTTATGACCGCTTTCTATACTGTTATGTAATTATATTAATTGGATGCAGAGAATGAATGATAGTTTTGGAGTTACGGAGGTTGGAGATAGGAACTTCCAATAGTGGAAATAGGAATTTTGGAAACTCTAGTTTAGGCTTAGACTTTTGGAACCTTGTTTTGATATAAATAATTTTCTTGGGAGATAGAAAATATTATTGGAAGAAATTTTGGAGGTTTCATCATCTAAAACTAGATTTCTTTTGAGGTCAAACAAAAATAGAGATTTTTGGGAAAGATTCTAAGTTAAAAATATGAAAGTTTAAGAGTATTCAAGCCCTAGAATATTTTTAATTTATAGTGGATGAATTGTAGGGGTTATGGACTCAACAAAATGATTTTTATTTTTTAGATTAAAAATCAAGGAGTGGTGAACGAAGGCGCATAGGTGCAAGGGACCTTAGAAAATTAAAGGTGGGTGTGATTATTGTACTCCCTATCATTATTTGAATTTTAAGTCCTAAACATGATGATTGATTATTTTGATTACGCATTTAGGAGCATGTTAGGATTTATTCTTGAGTGACTATTGATTGGAATGTTTGATTGGATGCAGAAATAACATGATGAATGTTTAGTTACTTGTATGGTCGCATGTTAAGTAATAAGGCATAATTTATTTGCTTTAAACTACATGGATGTTTAGTATAATTGATTTACATGTGTTGGAAATATTATTCATGATATAATGTTTTGTGTTGTGATTGTGAAACTAAATAAGAATAAATTAAGACTAAAACCACATACTGGGCGGGTGACTGGCCTTAGGATGTCATCGTGGGTGTCCTTAGCTAGACTGGCTGTGGGGCTGGGTGTCACTTCGGACCTCATGCCCTCATTAGGGTCACGAAAGGTAATCGGCCCTCGGGTGTTACCTCCAGATTTGCTCCTGGACCATGAGGGGGACACCAGGCTACAAACTTTTCGGTCTTAATTACGATAAAAAATAATAAAGTTTTTGAAATGCCCTAATGTAATGAAAGTGTTTGCATGTTTTGTATTTTGGTTTGAATAATGATAGTGATGTGCTATATGATTCATTGAGCTCTTGAGCTCACCCCACTCCTCTTTTTCAAGTGACATGTGATGCTGTACCCGTCAATCAACATGAAGGAAGACTTAATTATTTTGTTAAATACCTTTTTGTATATCTTATCCTTTTGTAATTTAATTTGAAACAAGGCATGTGCCCTTTATTTGGACTAAACATTTTATACGTGATTAAATGTTTTGGATTTATTTTAGAGATATTTGAAATTGTTTGTATGTAAACTTGAACCTTCTCATTTCATTTGAAATTTCACTGATCCATTTTGTTTACTTAGAAGTTTTATTTCAAAAGAAAAAAGTTTATGTCTATTTAAATTGATTTTATCATTTCTTGAAAAATGAACTGATTGAAAGAAAGATAGAGTGTAGATGAATCAAGTAGCGTTTCGACTCTTTGTGGACGACCGCCGCGTGACTTCCCCTGCTTAATGAGCACGCATCTTTGTGCAAGGCCAGAGAAGGTGTCAGGGTTTTACAATGTCTTTGTAGTGGTAAATCATTTTACCAAAATGACAATTATACTTTCATATAAAAAGATGATCACAACTGAAGGAGTTGTTGATCTGATTTTGAAAAATATTTCTATCCATTTTAGGTTACCAAATAGTATTATTAGTAACCAGATAACATTTTTCTTTTTATCAAATTTTGAAAGTCGTTGTAAGGTATGATGGATATTCGATTAAAACCATCAAAAACCTTTCACCAATAGAAAGTTAATTAGTTAGTGACCCGACTGGCACAATGGCCTAATGTGTAAACCACTCCGCTACCCCCCTAACTACTACTAAGCCTCATTCTCAACACATATATGATTCAAGCAACTTCAAGACATATAACAAGGGTCACACACAGAGCAGAAGATATAACTTAATTTTATACATTCATCATAGTTGTTTTTTATAGACACAGTAGAGTTCCACATGTGCATCAAAATAAACTAGATTGACTTGTACAAGAAACTACTCAACCCACATATCTGACCTACTCAATGACCAAACTTTTCCCTTTATCCAATTGGGAAGGACTTGTAAAATGTAATAATAGAGAATGATGAGCCTAGAAATAATCATGGGGCTTAGTGAGTAACAAACCTAATTTACTACTCAATGAAAATATTTATGAACATATGATGCATGCCCAGATGTTCATAACCAATGTTAATGCAACAACAATATGATCATGATCGCATATCATCATGAGCCAAGTAGTCAATAGACAAGAACTTATGTCTGTCGACTATTGCTTACATCTAGTGTTACTATAGCAACACGTAAGCTCACCAAATCTCATGCACAAATCCAAACAACATCTCGAAAGTCTAGAAGAGACATAAAACCCAATAAATCATGCATCATATACTAAAAATTTATAATGCACATGTATGATCAATGCTAACAGAATGTCTATGCTTAAGTCGATAAATTAAGAAAGTATTCACAAATATATGCTATTCCTCTCTTGGTTGACCTTGTGTTTCAACCTGATCACATTAACTATGTCGGTTCCACAAGTTTACATACTCTTGTCTTGTATTTACGATCTATAATATAATTCTAATCAACTAGTTCCTATAGGTCAAATATGTTTCCTCATTGTAGATGGTCTATTGACAACCTTTTAGGTCCAATTAATCCAATGTTACACAAATCTATACTTGGTTTTAGTTTAGGCCTTATGTATACTAGGTCGGTGTATAATGGTACGACTTATAGAATTTATTGGGACTTCATCATATACTCAGTTGACTCCAAACTTGGTGAAGAGTCTCCTCGACCAGCCTAGTATTATTGGAGTTTTTCTCGGATTTTTCTAAGTAGTGGAAGTTTTTGATTTAAGTACCTCATTGCATCCCTGTGCTTGTACAAAACAAGCACCTAATCTAAGTCATAAACTTTCAAATTTTATTGAGACATATCCATTTGTTGAAATACTAGAAAACTTTCTAGATTGTAATAAAACCTTTCAAATAATCCCTTAAAATTTTATTTAGGATTTTTGGATGTCATTTGCTAAGGTTTTTGGGTTTATATCGTACATGCAACCATAGATGATAGAATCTGTCAATATGGTCCTATTTTTTGTTTGAGTATCCCCTTCCCAAACTTAGTTTGCCTTGATTTTTGGATACTAAGTAATTGGATGTTGAGGGTTTTACAAACCAAAATTTAGCCTCATAGGACAATGCTAACATAGTTTTTCCTATTTTTGATCTCAAGCCAAAATGACATGTTTCTGTCAAACTGTTCTCACATAACATTTTCATTCATGGAACTATTGTGCTAAAACCACTAGTGCTTTTTGAGTGAGGTTTTACTGGTTTATTCCTCACGTTATGGTCCAGTAATGGTCCAAAGCTCAAAATTTTTAGAACATCTTGTCATGGATTTCCAGTTTGGTTTTATACCTTACTTGAATAGATTCTGCCATCCCAATGTCTAACAGTTCAACCAGGCATGTTCATACCACGGTTGGGTGATCAAAGCAGCACTAAATTCTTTTATTCTTGCACAATGTGTTCATGGTATATCCTAGTTTTCAATTCTCTAGGCTTTGTTCATCTTGGTTCACCCAATCTAAAGTTATAGGACTATGAAATAGGCTCATTACCCTTGTTTCTATGCTAGAAAATTTGGCAAAATAGGCCATTACCCTTGTTTTTGTGTTAGAAATTTGGCTAAGTGTTGGATAGTTCACAACACCATGGGTTTCTTGCCATTTCTAATCACTGAGTAATGGTTTGAGGTTGGTTCCTTGCCATGAAAAGCTTCCTTGTAGACCCAATTACAACTTCTAATTTATGGTTGCACCATTATTCACTCATATGCACACAATCATGCACAAATATGTATGAAAACTAAAGTTTTATAAAAACATGGGTATACCTTGACTGTTTTGCCACTGATTGTGACACCCAAACCCTTTCCTCAGGAGCTAATCTTCTACCATGCTATTCTCATTGTTCTCCTCTTTCCAACAAGCGTAGATTTGTGTGATTTGGCTAAGAATTGAAGGAGTTGTGATCTTCAGAAGATGGAAGGAAAATCACTTTTCTAGTAGTGTGATGGAACTTGAAATGAAGAAGACAAAAGAAAAGGATTGGGGTTGGTTTTTGTAGCTCATGAAACATGACACCTCTCTCCCCAACATGCCATCTTGCAACAACTCTCCATGCCATCAACCGCCTTTTTCTTTCTATTTTTTTTTACTTTCATATATATATATATATATATATTTGTTTGCATACACATATATACATATATAAATTTATTTATTTTTTTCAAAAATACATAAACCATTATATTATATTTTTTCCTAGAATGCCATTTTTTCACAACCAACTTGTATATTTTCAATAAATATACATATTTGAAATTGAATTCGAGGGCCGTTATATATTATTCCATTGTTACTTGGCATTAATCAACAAATACCTTGAAGTTGGGATAAACATCTTCCTTATGTACAATATTG
>JAJIYU010015056.1:0-12890 GCA_030144865.1 Tinospora cordifolia
GTAGACATTTAAGAGTTAAGGGGCTTCGAAAACTCGGAGAATTATGTTTAAAAAAAAATCTATTATTTGATTTGTCTGAATGCAAAGAAAGGGTTTGGAATATTTAGAATTCCTCATACTTAAATATTTGAAATTTAGCCCCTAATTCAAGTATTAGTGTTTTAAATTATTAGTTTTGATCTAAATGAATTATTTGGAGGTAAATAAATGATAGTTTTAAAGTTATGAAGGTTCGAGATAGGAGACTTCATTTATATTTGGGATTTAAGGAATCTAAATATTTTTGAAAGAGATAGAATTCTTTTAATCTTAAATACCTGAGTTGATTATGGTTAAAATAAAATATTTCCTGAAAATGAGTACAAAGGATGGGATTTGATGGCTTAAAAATAATTTTAGATGACAATCAATATTTCAAGAGATTAGTGTAGATTTTAGATTGAGAAGTCTTATTTTGTTTGTAATTAACTTATTTACGATATGAATTGATTATTTAAATTTGTGGAGACTTTCAAGTGATAGAGTAATATTTTGGATTTAGTTTAACTTTTAGATATAGAAACCTTGTTTTTATTTAGGATGAGACTAGATAAACACAAAAGAATTATTCTGAAGCCCAAATTTAAGTTTTAGCATTTTTAAAATTATTAGTTCTAATCTAGTTGATTTATTTAGAAGTGAATAAAGCGTAGAAGCTTAGAAATTAATCTATTTAGGTCTTGAAATTCAGATTAAGAAATTTGGAGGAACTGAAAAATAAATTAATTAATCATCTTGATTTTTTATTTCAGATCAATAATAGTAGAGGCGACGCACAGGTGCGAGCGACTCCAAAAAAATTAATGTGGGTGGGATCACTTTATTCCCTAGCCTTATTTAGATTTTGAATGCAAAATGTGATGCGTGTTTACATTTAATGTAACTAGAGGCATGCTAGCTTATTTTGTGGATTTTGTTTGGAATAATGTAATGTGAATTCGTGATGACCGGTTACATTGCTTTAGTACCTTGCATAGTTAGTTCCATTGAAATGTTTTCTTGAATGTTCAAGCATGCAAACTCTTTTATTTGGAAATTCATTTACATTGATGGTTGATTAGTGTGACTTGGAATGAACTGTAAAACTAAAGAAGATTAAAGGATGATTAAGAACACACATACTGGTGCGATGGACGAGCCAAAAACGCATCGTAAGTCTTCTTGTGATGGACGAGCCGCAAGTGCATCGTAGGTACCCCCACTAGAGAGCTGCCTATGATAACTGATATGGTCTTTGGAGGCTGGTAATGGCTGTAGAGCATTACCCCTTCCTTAGGCTGTGGTCCCCACGGTATGGCTGTATAGCATACCCGGATTCACTCTCGGATCATAGTGGCTTACTGAGAGTGTTATGAACTCTTCCGGTCTTAGGTTATAACAAAATAAATAAATATGTGAAACGCCTAATGTAACGAAAGTGTTTGCAAGTTTTGTTTTCTGGTTTAAATAATGCTAGTGATGTATAGGTATGATCCACTAGGCTCTCGAGCTCACCCCTTTCTTTTTCAAGTGATTTTTGAGATAGCACGAGTCGACGAACACCGCTGAGGACTCGATTATTTTGAAACCTCGCCGAGGAAGTTGTTAGTGTTTGCTGCGCATTTTACTTTTGTACTTGACTGAACCGGGCACGTGCCCCTTTTCTTTTCTTTTGTTCTAAACATTTTACATGTGACTAAATGATTTGGGATTACTTTGGAGATTTTTAAATTGTTTAAATATTGAATTCGATTTTTCTCATTTCATTTGAAATTGCATTTATCCATGTTATTTCAAAAAAACATTGTGCCTATTTAAATGGATTTTTTTCATTACCTAAAAGAGATAAAAGAAAGATAAATAGAATCTGACAAATGATTCCAGTAGTCCTATTCTTGGTAGACGATGTGGCGGTGGTTTCCCAGTCGAATGGGAGCACATCCGAAGCGAGCGCAGCCCAAGGGAAATCGCAAGGAACGAACCAGGGGCTAGGGTGTTACAAAGCTGGTATCGGAGCCCAAATAGTAGAATTACTGGGTTGAAATTTACACATAATGAATTCTATTCTATCAGGACAAAACTTTTCACTGAAAAGAAAATTTCACCTGATTTGATTTTCACTAGAAAAGAATTTCTACTGGATTTGACTTTCGAATAGTGGATAAAATGAGTAGAATCCATCCACTAGGGGTATAGAAGTCTAGAAAAGATTTAGGTGATGTCAACATGCTCGAGTTACTAGTCGCAGTAGGACGAAAGTACTGTAGTGGCCCTGTAGGTTGAGCTCTATTTCGGTAGTGGCCTTACAGGTTGAGCTTTATTCGGGAAAGGTCCAAAACTCAGGAGCAATAGCATCACATAAAATTGAGATAGAGTTTGAACTTGGTGATTCAATAGATGAATCAGTTAGCCAAGTGTTGAGACCATATGTCTAGTTAGAGATTGGGTGTTGCCGGGGAGGCACAATAGATCATAAGAGTAAATGAAGGCTTTTACGACATAAGCTAGAGACTGAAAATGTGTGAAACGAACACTTGATTGGTCAGGACACGAGATCCAGATGATCCTATATTCTTGATCTCTATGTGGTATGGGACACATAGAGATTTGGGGGTACGGAGGAATCTTGGACTCAGAGATTGACAGACCATGTATGGTGAGTGATCGATTCTTGCGTAGAACTCGTATGCACTGTATTCTATTGGTATGGGACAGTCGCGTATGGTGGGTCTTGCTCAACCTTAAGGAGCGAGACACTTGTGAAATTGTAATGGGCAATGAACGGACTCTTTGGAAGAACTTGCACGCACTGTATTATACTGGTATGAGATGGTCGCGTACGGTGGGTCTTGTGTCATCCTCAGAGACTAGGATTTTGTGAAACTATATTAGCCATAATGGAATTGTTTGGTTCCATTATGCCAGCGTGCATTGTTTGATTGGTTGTTGTGTGCTTGTATGTTATATATGTGGTATGATTATTTTGAGTATTGATACACAAATTCCTGTACCAAAAAAAAAAAAATTAGTGTTGACTTAGAAGCATAAACCCTTAGGCCACTAAAACAAATCAAAAACTTAGAGACTTAAATTTAGAGTCACAGTAGCATGATGAAGTAAAGGGTATTGATGGATACTGAAATTTTTCGCTTAAAAAAAGAAATCTTTGACTTGTAGATAATGTCTAGAGGTCAAGGTAGACCCAGGAGAGGTGCGACTGGAGGCAGCGATTGAGCCGAGACAAGGCATAGTGATGAGGGCACTCCTGTGACACCAGCACTGGTAGTGGTTACATTGATGCCAAAGGCCATCACCGAGATCATGCAGAGGGCAGTGGAGCAGGCTATGAGGACCCAACAACCATTAGCATCAACAAAGCCATCAATACCGGTATATCCACAAGTGCAGCCATAGTTATCGACAGCGCCACTGGCACTGACTCAGCTTTAGGTCCATCAGGGGTCCACTTCCATGGAGGCAGTACCACAAAATAGACTCGTTGGGTTTGATAGGGAGTAGAAGAACCTATTGGTGGAGTTTTAGAAGCTACGTCCCAGTACTTTTAAGGGGACTAGTGATTATACGATAGCCGATAGGTGGTTCATAGAGATGAATAAACACTTGGACGCTATGGGGGCATATGGGCCCAGGAGAGTAGCACTGGCAGTGCATCCGTTGGTAGGGCCAACCTACCATTGGTGGGAGATGATTGTGGACGACCCCACCATTGATCAGACAATCATGATTTGGGAGGAATTCAAGATAAGGTTTTACAGTAAGTTTTTCTCCACTACAAGAAAGAGATAGCTGCAGTTAGAGTTTGTCAACCTAAAGCAGAGGACTATGACAGTCACAGAGTACGAGTAGAGATTCACATAGTTGACCAGATTTGCTCTTGCTTTGGTCATGGATGAGTAGTCCAAGACGGATTGTTTCATTGAGGGTTTGAAAGTGGAGATAAGAAAGATCTTCGCACCGCTTAACTTGACGACCTTTATGGATATTGTGGAGAGGGCATAGATCATGGAGAGAGACCTAGAGTTTGAGTAGGCATTGAAGGTCAAGAAAAGGACTAAGTCAGAGAAGGCTACGGGACCTTCACAGAAGAGGCCGAGTAGACATGAGGGGTACAAAGCACCTCAGCCTCAGAGCTAGACTCAGATTCATGATAGACAGCAAACCTAGCAGACTCGACCTGTCCGTGGGACTGATGATCAGAGGGAGAGGGCTAAGAAACAGGGATTATGTTATGTATGTAATTAGAGAGGGCATTTGGCTAGAAGTTGTCCTACTAAAGCACCAGCTCCCACCCCTCAGTAGTTGTAGCAGACATGTGGACAAAGTAGTCGTCCACAGCAGAGACAACAACCATAGTTCCAGCCACAACAGAGAAACCAAACCCAACTGTATGCTGTAGATGCCCAAAAAAATCCTACTCTAGCAATGGAAGGTACATTTCTTTTGCGTGGCATTGTTATCCAAGTTTTGTTTGATTTGGGTGCCACTAGATCTTTTATTTCTAAGGACTTAGTAGATAGGTTACAATTGGTAACGAGTCCGTCACCAGCGACATTAGATGTGGCCACACCCATAGGGACTATTGTGAGTTTGAGGAAATAATATAGATGTGACCTTAGGTTTGGAAACAAGTTGATTTCAGCTGATCTTTGTGCACTCCATTTTCATGGATATGATGTGATATTGGGTATGGACTGGTTGACCCAATATCAAGCATAGATCAATTGTCAGAGATGAAGAGTGACGATGAGGCTACCATCTGGTTAGGTATTCAAGATAGATGGGTACATGCAGAGATTGCCAAGGGGTCCCATGTTAGCCATGTTATATTCTATAAAACAAAAAGAGGACTTCAGGCAATTATTAGAAGAGGATATCGAAAAGTCAAGGGAAATACAAGATATACCTGTAGTGAAGGAATATGTGGATGTGTTCCTTGATGATTTACCTGGACTCCCACCACATAGACAATTGGAGTTCAAGATCGAATTGCATCCAGGCACTGACCCCATAGCCATTTCACCCTACAGAATGGCACCGGTAGAACTAATTGAACTGAAGACACAATTAGATAAGCTTCGCGAGAAGGGATTTATCAAACCTAATGAGTCACCATGGGGAGCTCCAGTACTATTTGTGAAGAAAAAGGATGGATCCTTGAGACTGTGTGTAAACTACCATAGGTTAAACCAAAAAACGATAAAGAACAAATACCCGTTGCCTAGAATAGAGGACCTATTTAATCAGTTGAGGGGAGCAACTCATTTCTCCAAGATTGATCTACAGTCAGGGTATCACTAACTAAGGACTAGAGAGTCTGACACATACAAGACAACCTTAAGAACTCGATATGGGTACTTTGAGTTCACCATGATGCCGTTTGGTTTAACCAACGCGTCAGCTGCATTTATGGATCTGATGAATAAAATCTTTAGACAGTACCTATATCAGTTTGTCGTAGTATTTGTGGATGACATTCTGATCTACTCTAGATCAGAGGTTGAGCACGTTGAGCATTTGCATATTGTTTTGGAAGTATTGAGAAGAAATAAACTGTATGCCAAGCTTAGCAAGTGTGAGTTTTGGATGAAAAGGGTCAAGTTCCTTGGCCATGTGGTTTTGACAGAAGGAATATTAGTAAACCCTGAGAAAGTAGAGGTGGTATCAAACTAGAAGCAACCTATGATTGTCACAGAAATCAGAAGCTTCCTAGGTTTGGTTGGATACTATCGTCAGTTCATTCAAGGTTCAAAATTAGCTTTACTGATGACCAAGTTAACCAGAAAGGGGGAGAAATTCATTTGAAATGATAAGTGCGAATAGGGATTCCAAGAATTGAAGAAAAGGTTGACTTTAGCACTCGTTCTAGTCATGCCTACTCATGGTGTGAGGTACACTCTATACACCGATGCTTCATTGATTGGATTAGGCGCGATGTTGATGCAAGAGGAAAAGGTAATAGCGTATGCTTCAAGGCAATTGAAGACCCACGAAAGGAGCTACCCTACCCATGATCTAGAGTTGGCAGCGATTGTGTTTGCACTGAAGATCTGGAGACACTACCTCTATGGGGAGAGCTTTGATCTATTTTCAGATCATAAGAGCCTGAAATATGTTTATACTCAGAAGGAATTTAATCTGAGGCAGAAAAGGTCTGTAGGATTTTTTAATGTTTATGATTTTTAGTAGCACTATCATCCGAGCAAGGCCAATGTGGTGACTGATGCACTTAGTAGAAAAATTAGCAAGAAAGATGAGGACAGAGGATAGATGTATCAGTTAGTTAGTGAATATAACTTGGGTATTACATCAGATGAGAAATGAGCATATTTGTATGCTATGACTTGCCAACCGGACCTACTACACTAGATTAGAGATGAGCAGAAAAGTAACAAGTAGATCATGGATTATTTGACGAAGGTAGCGCATTTCCTACCTATTCAATGTATGGACTCAGTGAGTAAACTGAGGAAGTGGTATATTCTAAGAATTGTGGAACATACCATTTGAGTACTAATTTGATTCAAATTTCGAGGACGAAATTCTATTTAAGGGGGTAGGTTGTAATACCCCAAAATTTTTCAAACGCATACACGTCACGATTAAAATAAAAAAAGATGTAAAATAGTCAATTAAGAAATAAAATAAATATTTTTTTATTTTATTTATGTGATGTGAACTTTGGGTGAAAAAAATAATAAATGAATAAATAAATAAATAAATAAATATTAGTTTTTACAATACACATTGAAAATAAAATTCTTAAGATTAATAATATTTATGTAACACCCCGTAACTTCGCGAGCATGCCACGTCGCAAGCAAATAATTGAATACATAAAATAAAGTATTTTTAGTAAATTAATAGCGATAAATAGAATAAGAAATAACAATTATTAAACATGTGCTTAGAAATCTTGGATTGGAGAAATAAATGAAAATATTGCGATGCCTGCAAACGCGTCGATAAAAGAATTAGGAAATAATAATTAAATGATGCCTATTATGACTAGTTGGAAAAATAAATAATAATAATAATAAACAAACAAATAAAATGAAACATAAGTGTAAGCACATGTATATAAGGAGTGGTGTGTGTGGGTGCAAACAAGAAAGAACGATCGGGCGGTGGCTGTGGCGTGTCGAAGAAGAGTCGGAACAGGAAGACACCAAAAAATTCTGGTCGGTAGCTGAAAATTATAAACAGGAGAGGAAGAAATAGAGAAGAGAAAGAAATTGCTACTGCAGTTGCTGGTTATAGCGGTGGCCGGATGGAAAAGATGAAGAAGATGAAACAAAGAGGACTGACTACCGGAGAGGTGTGCAGCTGCTGCCATTGCAGTCTCGGATGCTGCTGCAGGCCGCGGGTGGATTGAAATAGAGCCAAGGAAAACGAACCAGAGCAACGGTGCTCTGGTTTGTATAACTGCGGCTGCTGCAGGTTGTGGTTGAGGAGTGAGGGCGTCCAGCTGAGCAAAAATGAAGAACAGAGGGGAGAACGAGAAATAGAGCCAAGAGGCTCTGTTGTGGCTGCTGCTCAAACGAAGAACGGAGCAACCTGGTTGCTCTGTTCTAGACCGAGATGCTGGGAAGAAGAAACAGAGAATGAAGGGGTGGCTGCAACTGAAAACGGAGGAGAGAGTGACGGACGGAGCAGCTGAATATGAGCGTTGGAAGTTCTGGTCAACTGGGTTGTTATTGTTGGAAAACGGCAGGAAGAAGAAGATGCAGGGGAGCCGAACAGAGGCCTCTGCTGTTGTGGTTGCTGCAGCTCCTGTCGTGAACTACTGGAACAGAAATGAAGAAGAGGAATCAGGGACGGTGACTAGTTCGATGAAATAGTGGTAGCTGCGTGAGGCTGCGATGAAGTATGCTCGTACATGATGAAGGAGATGGGAAACTTGGCTACTACGTTGGATTGAAATAGAGTAGGGAACAACGGAGTGTGCTGTTCGTCAGGTGTGTGTAGAAGAGTTTGAGCTGGTGGCCGTATGAACAAAATGGTGAATGGTACTGCTGAGGTTAATGCTGTCTGTGAAGGAGGGGACCATGATCTGTTGTAGCAGGTCGTTGTTGTTGATGCTATTGTTACCAAATGAAACAGACAGCAGGGGAGGAATTGGAGATGGTGTTCTGCTACTGTTATTGCTGCAGCTACTGTTGTGGACTGGTGGAACGATGAAGAAGAAGCACCAGAGCATGGTGCTCTGTTTTGGTGAATTCTCAGCTGCTGGCCAGACGGTGAGCAGAACATGGTCAAATAGTGCATAGGGTGGCAGTGTCTTCATCAATCAGTATTTGATCAGATTAAAGAGGTAAACAATTTAAATGAATTTAGATAATTAAAAATTTAACATGTTAATAGGTAATCTAAGTATAGGGACACAAAAGACTCCTAAAAATGTATTTAATTCTTCGTGAACCTTAGTAGTAAGAAAATAATAGAAATATTAATCGAGAAATCGTACACTATAATTATTTTGCAGATAAAAAACTCTAGGATGGTTGTAGCGACAAAGGAGTAGGAAATCGCCAAGAATTCAGGTGGGCATGATTTTCTCTCTCACATGTATTATGCGGATTTAAAATCCAAGACATTGTTTGAATAGATTATAGTTTGTTAATGTTTTGAAAAAGGTTGATTTGAATTGTTGGAATTGGATGCTTTGGTTGAAATTGTTGACTTGCCGAATGATTTACCGCTATGCATGATTTCTATTAAGATTTACTGCTCATGTGATATTTCATTGATCTATTTATGATATCATGTTGATTGAATGTTTTGGGCTTGAATGCATGATTGCTTCACTAAATTAAGATTAATGGCTTAATAAGAATTACACACACCGGTACGACAGGCTATGTCATAAATATTCCTGACCTTTAGTGTTGATAGCAAATTTCATTGTCTTGGGAATCATAAGGAATAGGCTGCATAGCGTTCCTTACCTTTGACTGTGATATCTTGGGAATAAAAAGGAATAGGCCGCACGACGTTCCTTTCCTTAGATTTTGCTCGACACTTGAATTGTCTTCGAGATTTGGTAACAGGCTGCATAGCGTTACCTTAGTAATTGGCTGCATAGCATTACTGTCCCTTAGACTATGATTCACATGTACAGGCCGCAGGGCGTACATGGGGATAAGTAATAGGGCGAATGCTTTGACAAGGGAACTATCAGATAAATTCAACAAGAAAAAAAATAAAATGCTAAAACCACTTTTTATAACTATATACATATATGTTTGGTTTTTGGCCACATGATTGGAAAAAAAAACATTCGAAACTTGTTTTTCAAGTTTTAGGGCCAAAACAAAAAAAAAAAAATGAAAACTTGCTTTCCAAGTTACAAAAAAAGGGAAAGAAAAAAAGAAAAAAAATTCCTACTTTGTTTTTTGACGTTCAATAAGAACAAAGCAAAACAAAAATTAGGGCTTTCATGGGGTTGAGTGTGACAATCAAGCAAGATTTTTGCTGTCAAAGAACGAAGAATAGAGTGAGATCCAAGTTGCTGCAAATTGCTATGGTGGTTGGGTTGAAATGAAGAAGATGATGCAAAGAAGAAATGGAAGAAGAATCTGTTGTTTGTTGCAATGAGTTATTGTTGGTTTGGGAATGATCTGTGTGGTGTGCGTTACTTAGGATGTGCTGGAAATTTTGAGATCTAGAATTTCAGATCTGGGAAGAGAAGACGTGTTGACGAATTGAAGAAGAAGAGATTGAACTTGTTGTAGGTGTTGCTGTGATTTGCGAAAAGAAAAGAGAGGAATGAAAGAGCTTAGTTCTGTTGGTCTGTGAAGAAGAGGAACCATGATGAAGACGAATCGCAGCTGGCTCTTGAGATTTGGAGGGTGAAGAAGGAAAGGAAAGAAGCTATACATGCTATGTTCTGGGGTGTCATGCTGTGCGCACAGAAGAGGGAAGAATGCTGGTGCATTCTGCTATGCGCGATGGAGGAGAAGAATGCACTACAGTTGCGTTCTGTGTGCATTGTTCTTGTTTTGGATGGCTGTGCGTGGTGGCCATTGCTGTTGGTTCGTTGGAGCAGCTGACACTGTGTTGCTATTGTGCGCACAAAGAAGAACGAAGATGAAGGAGAACGTGATGCCCTAAAAATCTGGTTCGTGTTTCATGCAACAGCCACCATTAGAGCTACTTCCAAGCACGTTTTTAACTTTTCTAGCCAAAACCTAAGATTTTCAAACCCCTTTCTGATTGGATTTCTACCCAATTCGTGAAGAACACACAATAGCTGCGATCTGTGGTGCGTTGCTACCGTGCATATGGAGAAGAAGAAGAACGAAGTGCAGCAACTGTGTGCATTTCAGTTGGTGTGTGCGATGGCGTTGCTGGTTCATTGAAGCAACTGATGGGCATTGCTGCTAATGCATTGTTGCTGTGATCCTCGGTTCCATGCAGGGAAGAAGAAAAAAAAAATTCATGTCTAGGGCATGCAAAGATTTCAAACAAAGAGGGATTTTCAACATGAGAAGGTACAAAGCTTAATTTTTTTCTAAATACATATTTAAATGATTCTATTGCTAGTTTTGAATGATTAGAAATTTTTGGTGGATTGAAACAGATTTGGAAACTTGAAACTTTGTCAGTTAGGTTTTGGAACAAAGTCCTAAATAATTTGGAAGGTATAAAAAAATTATATATATATTATTTTGAGACTATAGTTAATCTTGAATGAATTATTTGGATTATATGGCATGTAAATAGTAGGTTTGAATACTCAAGAATTTCCAAAGCAAAATAAATTGGAAGTTTTGGAATGATAGTTGGAGGTTTGACACTCTCAACCTAATTCTTTTAGAATTAATGATATATGATGATGGTTGTTTTGGAATGAATGTGGATGGGAATTGAGATTTTATATTTGGTTTGGATGAAAATAATATTATGGGAGAAATTCCATTTTTCAAATGAAGTAGATATTTAAGAGTTAAGGGGGTTCGAAGACTCAGAGAATTATGTTTTAAAAAAAATCTATTATTTGATTTGTCTGAATGCAAAGAAAGGGGTTGGAATATTTAGAATTCCTCATACTTAAATATTTGAAATTTAGCCCCTAATTCAAGTATTAGTGTTTTAAATTATTAGTTTTGATCTAAATGAATTATGTGGAGGTAAATAAATGATAGTTTTAAAGTTATGAAGGTTTAAGATAGGAGACTTGATTTTTATTTAGGATGTAAGGAATATGAATATTTTTGAAAGAGATATAATCCTTTTTAATATTAAATCCCTGAGTTGATTATGTTTAAAATAAATTATTTCCTGAAATGAGTACAAAGGATTGGATTTGATGGCTTAAAAATAATTTTAGATGACAATCAATATTTCAAGAGATTAGTGTAGATTTTAGATTGAGAAGTCTTATTTTGTTTGTAATTAACTTATTTACGATATGAATGAATTATTTAAATTTGTGGAGACTTTCAAGTGATAGAGTAATATTTTGGAGTTAGTTTAACTCTTAGATATAGAAACCTTATTTTTATTTAGGATGTGCTCATTTTCTTTTCTATTGTTCTTAGCATTTTACATGTGACTAAATGTTTTGGGATTATTTTAGAGATTTTTAAATTGTTTAAATATTGAATTCGATGTTTCTCATTTCATTTGAAATTGCACTTATCCATTTTATTTATTTAGATGTTTATTTCAAAAAAAATTGTGCCTATTTAAATGGATTTTTTTGTTACCTAAAAGAGATAAAAAGAAAGAGAAATAGAATCTAACAAATGATTTCCGTAGCCCCTTGATTCTTTAGTGCATCAGAGAATTTCGAAGACGAAATTCCTTTTAAGGAGGGGAGACTATGACGACCCACATTTTTAACATCGGAACGACGGATCTGACATACATGTACTCAATGTATTTTCTGGATTTATAATGAGAAAATACAAAATTTTCCTCAATTTTTCTCAATTTTGAAGTTTATTATTAAAAGAAATGAAAATAATTTGAAAAAAATGAAATTTTAAGGAGAAAACACATGAAAATATTAGGGAAAGGTGTTTTCTTGAGGAAATAAATTATAGGATTGATTTATGAATTTTTGAGACAATTATCAGATTTTTAGAATGATAAATGAAATTTTTGATGAAAAATATGATTTTTGAAGAACATAATTGAATAAATGTTGTAATTGGGTATAATATTGATATTTTGATGGAAAATGATGAATTAGACAATTTATAATTGTAGTGGACAAAAAATGTGAAATTTTGATATATAATACATATATATGTGTATATGTATAAGTGGAAAAAAAAAACAAAAAAAAATGTGTATAGGGGGAGGGGGGGGGAGGGACCTGAGCTGACCCAGGCGCTGGGCCTGGGCCAGCCCAGGCCCCACTGGGCCGAGCGCCCAGCCTGCATGGGCGCCCGCCCGTGGGGGAATCGGGCCGCACGGGTGGCCCGGGCGCGTGGGCCGGCCCAATTGGGCTGGCCGGCCCACGCGCCAAGAGGGGGTCCAGCCCCCTCTTTTCCTTGTCTTTTTGTGAGAAATTTGGCAAATTTTTAGCATTTTTCAGCCATTTTTGAGCACCAAAACCATAGGAGCATGTGGTATTTGCGCCCATGGTTTGGCCATCACTTCATGGCCTCCTTTGTGGCCAATCCAGGCTGCCAACTGGGCATCCAACATGTGAAGCTAGATGCCACCTGGATGCCACATGTCACCGATTCTTGCCATGCAAGTCTCTCCCATGCAACAAAACCCCCTCTTGAGCTCAAACCCAGAAATTTTTCAGATTTCTAGAGCTAACTTCTTTGGCTTGGATCTCCTTCAATCCTCAACCAAATCAAGCAAATTATAGCTTGATTCGAAGCTAGTACTAC
>JAJIYU010015057.1:0-12883 GCA_030144865.1 Tinospora cordifolia
AAGTTTAAAATAATATATATGTTAACCTTTTTGATTTATATCACCCTTATTATAAGTTTATGTATCGATAATATCATTATCTTTATTTAATCCATTTTATTTTATAATCTAAATATTGTTTAATCTTTTTAATATATATGCTAATCATTCTCATATATATATATCAATCTTATTATAAATTTTATATCTCTATTCTCTATACAATCCATAATCCTTATTATAAATTTAAATATACTTTAATACAATCGTCGTTCTTGTTTTTACGTTTGATTCTACTTTGTCTATTATATGCGTGAATATTTTTTAACCATCCATTTATTATAAATTTCCAATTTCCATTTTCACCAGTTTATCATATTTTCTAATGCCCCATTTCGCCATATATATACATTTATTATTTATTTATTTTATTTATTACTATTTATTTATTAAATTTTTGTTTAATGAATATTATTAATTTTTTTCCTACCAAAGGAATATTTTATTTCATTTTATTTATTTATTAATTTATTCGCAACGTGGCACGCTCGCGAAGTTCCAGAGTGTTACAATCTATCCCCTTATATGAAATTTCGTCCTCGAAATTTGAGTAAGGTTAACTTGTGTTGTCAATTAGATTACGTTTCTCAAGACCCATCATGCTTTCGCTGAGCTACTCTGATCCTACTTATAGGACACCTTCCTTTTCAGCCAAATCCTATTCATCAGATTCATCTTCTTACAATGAAGGATATCACTTTGTTATTCCTTTGAAAGCATCCCTGAGGATCAATTAAATTTTCTTCAATTCTTTCAGATAACTGAATGGTTCTTTAATGGTTCACGCAAGATTATGAACGTAGCCTTCTTTCCGAATTAGTACTAAGAAGGACTATGAGTTCATAACTCTAGCATGATTTTATATTGGAACTATGATATTCTAACCCAAGTATCATGCGTGACCCCATGACGTTTCCATAAAGGAATTTGGAACTTGCCAATAGTCTGGTGTATGCTCTTGCCAGGGACGTACTTAAACTCTTGCAATATTTTCATTTCCATTACTTTCTTAATCGGGTAGTTTTCGAGATGAACCACTATAGCTTTTGAAATAGGGTTCTGTCACAAATGGCTCAAATAGACACATATCTAATTATACTATTCTATTATTTCAGCCTTAGGCGATTGTGTTCTTACAGATGACTTATATCGAGTGATCAATGGTCATTATCTAGAATTTATTACTGCAGTAATAGAGAGCCAATCATACTAACCAGAAATACCGTACGAAACATCCATTCCGAGAGCGATAGTTGGAACCTTGGAGATTTGGGGATTAGAAGGAGATTGTTCGATTGACAACAAAAAGTTTAAGCCATCACGTTCGGCCTTAATCTACTGGAGAGCATTTGTTACGTATTGATCATTAACCCTTGTTTGGAACAATAGATTGAGTCACAATATCAATATCAGTTAAACTCTCCTTCATCCACAAACCATATATATTAGATGTCTTCCTCCCTGGTATCAGACAAAGGTTGAACTGGAATATTCTAGGAAGTTTGGCTTGTATCTGTTTAAACATCTACTCAACTCGGACAGAGGGAGAAATTTTTCCTAGCCTAAGGATTTATTTAGAATATACCAAATGGTTAATTTACAAGAATTTTGTTCTGCTCTCCCCATTTGCTAAGATCTCGAACAAGACTACGTATGTCACAATGAACGGAAAATGTACAATGGCTAGTGTTCTATCTTGTTGGTTGCACTTACTTAATCACACCTATGGTGTCACTGTTAGCTACAGGATTTTCACCATTTGCCCCCAGTTCTGAGGGTGATTTCTAATATCACTCTCTCGAAAATCTCGGCTATCATTTCTACTATCACTACTCTGTTCTAACTTGTTTCTAATCTCGCCCAAGTACGCTTAACTATGGAGTTCTGATGGGATCCGGTGCATTAGTGTTGGTATGATCGCACCCCTTTATTCCTTTATTCTAAATTATCGCTAGGCAACTAACGCAATCTAAGTTCCTTGTTCTATATCCTTTTCCTTACCGCTCATTTGTCTTGGCCTATTTTATCAAGATTGTTGCTCTGTTACCGATATTGTTTCTCTTTGGGTGTCTAGCAATCTGCTCTGACGGTGCCCTCTTATGCTTGATTTTTCTGCTTGTTCCTGTTCTAAGTCATTCTCACTCAACTTCCACCAGTAATAGGCCGATCCCACCAATTACTATGCCGCTAACGTCATCTTCCTAGATCCAGTCACTCTCATCGCCTTCAGATGGTGATTCGTTTCGATGAGCCACCTTTCTACTGAAAAAGGATCAGTCACACCTTCAAAAGTACTAGATCTCAACTTCTAGAATTCATTCACAAATCCTATTGCTCATTGTCATAAATGACTTATCTACTTTGTGGTAGTGTATCTGTAGGTCTATTCATCTGATGAGTCTGAGGTTGTAACCGCATCTGAGACTCTAGTTACACTGTTGACTGCACCTATATTCAAGTAGGTACCGACAACTGTGGTAATGCCAATGACTGTGGAGTCCTCACCACATGTTCACAAGTTCTGAAGCGATCTCCAATTTCACTTTCTAAGAAGTCTCTGTTATCAATTTTAGAATTACTAAATTCTCTCAGGTCATTGCCACCCTCAACGTGTTCTCACCACCCAGTACAGGCTCATCTCTCACCTCCTAACATGAATTACAATTCAAAATTTTTAACTCGGCATGCCATGACTTATTCATGTAAGTTGAAGAACAACGTTTATTTTATATGTATACGTCTACATATAGCTCTCTTCTGTTTTCTTCCGGTATCGTGACCCATCTTACTGACCACTACTTCCTATACACCCATGCTATCTCGCGTTTCTCGTGCTAGGGTAACTCTAGGTGCATAGTCTCTAAATTCTTGATTTGTCTCGGTTGTCTAGGGGTTTATGCTTCTAAGTTGGCAGCATTGCGTCTGTTTTCGGGTACAGGAGTTTGGGTTATAACTCAAATAATCAAACTATATACATAACAAACAGTCGTCCAACAACTAAACAAACAATACACGCTGGCATAACGCAATCCTAAAGCTTCCATCTGTGTTTCTAGATCCGTCTGCCCCATCCCACACTCGCCCTTCTACACAAACTTCCGCCCAAAATTACATTATAACCAAACAATGGCGCAAGTGTATCGATATCCACAGTTGCCATGTCCCACTATGTTGATCAGGCACAATGTAACATGTGCATTTGCAGACTTATTCTAAGGCTGACACAAGCCCCACCATACTGTACCGCCCCATCCCAGTACAATATAGTGTGCACAAGTTCAGCTAAAGAAATCGATCACTCACCAAACATGGTCCGTCATTCTCCGAGTCTAGGATTCCTTCGTACCCCCAAATCCCTATGCACCCCATCCTACATAGAGACCAGAGATATAGGCTCCTCCCAAACTTGGGTCTTGACAAAACAAGTGTGCGTTCAAACACTTTATCAGTCTCTAACCTATGTCCTAAAAGTTTTTAATTTATTTCTGATCCACTGCACTCCCGAGACAACACCCGGTCTCTACCTAGACCTATGGTCACATTACTTCACTTGGCCTGATATCCTTCAATAGGATTGCCAAGTTTGACTCCATAACTTCTATATGACACCATTGCCTCGAATCACACCTGCAACTGTAACTCAAGCGCATTGGCATCACCCTAGTCTTTTCTTAGACTTCTAGCCACCTAACATCAATTTCTATCCCATTTTACATAGTTATTAGTCGTGATGCCATCCATTTCAAGTACCATTACCATGGGTCCATCTTGAATGATAATGAAATCTTCTAGGGACCTCTAATCAACATAAAGGAAATCCCTCGGTACGTACTTCCACAGAAGAAGATCTAATCAGATCAGCCCTTCAGGCCCTTTACCCTGAAAACAGGTCAACTATTAGAAATCATTATCTCTTCTTGGGTCACATCAATAACAGTACTAAATCCTGGTTGCATCACTTACTTTCCTTTAAACTTCTACCCATGATACCCTTTTTCAAAATTATGCTCAAGAAAATTCATTTTTCGATGAAAGTAAATCTGATAAATTCATTTTCAGTGAAAAATCAAATTCAGTAAAATCTCCATTTCAGTGAAAATCATATCCAGTGAACTCAAATCTAGCCCAGTGTATCATAATACTGAGCACTGATACCATATTTGTAACACCCCAATTTTCGACCGGACCTTCGTTCACGTGTTACATCACGTGTGGATCGTCGCCCGATGAAAATCAAGATGCTACCTGAAAATTTTGTTCTGTCAAAATCTTTTTCCTCAAAATTTAGTTCATAACCACTAGCTTTCAAGTCAATGTCTATATCGGTATTTTATACAAAACAAAAGATCTGAATGATTTCTCAAAATATTCACCTAGGTTCTCAATACAAATCATAAATGATACAGCTGAATCGCTTTAAAAACTTTCATTGAAATTAATATTGTTAACCAAAAAAAAATTCATTTAACGATAAAGCAAACTAAGATTAAAACCAACAAAATACATGAAAATAATCCAGTAAAATACATGAAACATGACCTCCAAGTCTCCTATCCCAAACGACCTCCCCATGAGGTGTTCAACTAAAGTGCGAGTCTTCTGACGTAGGTTATAGTGCTCTAAGTCCATGTGTACCTGAAAGATAGGAATGGGAGTGAGCTCGAAAGCTCAGTGGATCGATCCTACACATCACATGCATTATACAGACCCAATTTAAAACATTATAAACGCTTTCAAACATTAAGCATTCAAACATTCATTTGTTTTAGTCGGGGTCTAAGACCGGAAGAGGCTTGAGATACATCTCGGTATTCCCTGTGATTCAATCTAATCTCAGAGGGTTCCAATAACCGTCTAAAATCAATCGACACTTACATCACAGCCTAAGAGAGTGTACTTACCATGGCATCGTACCATCTCCCAAAGACTTCGAGCTGTCACAGTCAACTCTGGGTGGGAATACCTACAATCCGCCTTGTGGCTCGACAATCTCAAGCGGTGACATATAGGAGATGCCACCTCGATCCGCTTCAGGCTCGTCAATCGTACCGGTACGTGGATTCTTAATAAACCATTGTCTTATTTTAGTTTTTACAACCAATCTCAAACATATCAGACATTATACAATACACTAGAGAATATAACACAAACTATGTTTGTAAGTCAACATGAGAGTGCGCATGGATAACCAATAGCATTTAAATGCATGTCTTCCTATTCATGCATGTTATAATTAAGTGAATCTAAGTGCAAATCGTTATATTCATCATGGCATGAGATGATTATGCATGAGTCTAAGTAAATCATCATAAATCACACATCATCCACATAGAACAAACAATTTCAATCAATTTTCTATTAAAATTCTAATAACTTAGAACTATCCACACAAATGTTTTAAATTTTAAATCCGCATAATACAAGTGAGCAAGGAAGTTACGCCCACCTGATTTTGCCGTTCTTCAAGGCTCCTTGATTCCCTTCGAGATCCTTGACACGTTAATATATATATATATATATATATATATATATATATATATATATATATATATATGAAATTTTCATTTGGCAACAGAGATAATATTTGTTTAGATCACTTAAATAAAAATAATATGTAATTATTTAAAATTTTAAAATTTTATATTTTATATTTTTTAAAATAATTTGTTTATTTATTTTAAAATATTACTTTTTTTTTTAATTTTTTGAGTATTGTTTGAAAAATGTTATTTTAAAAAAATCTGAAAAATTTATAAAAGAAGTTGAAAACGCGGCGCAGTCTATCGTAATCATTGAGAATGGTGGGCAAATGGCCCACTTTATCGTCGTTCAGTGGAGTATTCGTCTTTTACCCAATAATAGGACCAAAAAAAGGCTTGAAAAAGTAAAGTAGAAATAACAGAAGGTAAAATGCTAAAGTACTAAAATACAATCAGAAAAGACAGAAACTTCACATTAATCAACCTTCAAGTGGGACATGTAATACCCCGCCTAGTCAGCCTTTTTTAACGACTAATGTGGTGGTTTATTTTCCCGTGTGCGTGCGTTTGCACTGCTATTGATAGAAAAAAAAAAGTGGGACTTGTACATTCCAAATTGTGGAACTGAATTGTGAAATTAAAGCCCATCAAATAAGCTTTCAAAGAAACTTTTTCAATTGACCTTAGGATGCCATAAGTGCCATCAACATATAGCAATCCGCACCAACGGATATATTCTATCCTAACGTTGAATGCCAAGGATTTAAGTTCGTAAACTTGGGTCTAGCTGACACTGAGACCCATAAACGGAGATTTCATTATGAACTGACAACAGTGAATCATAAAGAAGGAAAGGGTTAGAACATAGGAAGGGTATATATATATATATATATATATATATATATATATATATATATATATATAGAGAGAGAGAGAGAGAGAGAGAGAGAGAGAGAGAGTATTCTTTAATAACAATGTTTCATGTTTTACACCCCACCTACATGAAATACCAATTTATTGATATTTGACTATTATTATAGTATAAATTAATGAAAATGAGTGATTTAATTATTTCAAATCTTAAAAATGTCTGTCGGTTGTTATAAGTGTTGCAAATAATTTATTATTCTATTCTCTTAACTTATAACGGTCAAATATGGTACGGCTTCTGCGCCTTCTAATATTATATACATAAATGGTAGCTTATTTAATGTAATTAATTAGAACAAAAACAAAGTCTGCTTGGATTGAAGTGTAAATAACACGCTAGTCTATTGCGTGTTCGGTTGGGTGGTCGGGGGGCTAAGCGGATTGCGGAGAAATCGAAGCAGATTTCGCCCGCAAAGGCAAAGAAAAGCCACCTGATTTGTAGATTTATTTATTTATTTTTCTGGGAAATTTGTATTGGTGTCAGCGTCACTGCTACACAAAGCCGTTTCTGCTTTTGAAAGGAAGACATTTTCTACCAAAAGAATTTTTGTATACAATCCTATATATATACCAACCAACCCTATTGAATCTTATATAATTTTACATTAGTATGGCGCATTTAATTTGGCAAGCTTAATTAATGAAGCAAAGAATTTTTTTTTTTTTGTGATTTTGTGATACTGTTAGTCTTTAGCTCTAGATTATGTGTACTCTATATGTTTTTCTTCATAATAAGTAATATTTCCCTCTAACTAGTTTCTTTCATCCTGACGTGAAGCCTCAAATCAAAGTCGTGGAACTTATAATCAAAATTAAGTAAATATGTTTCAAAGAAAGTTAAATTACACTACCCTAAACAAAAAAAAGAAAAAAAAAAAAGCAAAGGAATGAAGTAGAACACTGACACCACACATAAATAAATAAAAATAAAGAAATAGATGAGAAGGTAAGTGATAAGTGTGAATTTGAACCACCCACAAGAAAAATCTTTTAATAAATTTACAAAGTTCTGAAAGAACTAAAGAGAAGAAAATTCCTCTCAGATTTTAAAATTCGTAATTTTATATTTCAAGAGTTTACATAGCTTTAGATAAACTAAAAATCCGACTTTCATAAGGAAAATAAGCTACAATCCTCAATTACAATATAAAATCCTAAAAATAAAACATCTCTATATATTTTCTTTTTTTTTAAAAAAAACTTAAACTTATCAAAATATTGAAGTCCTAACAAGGAGAACGTAACATCCTAAAATATTTATTTAAATCTATTAAAACATATCTAAAATGTAAAATTTAGAAATTAATAGAAGATCATAAAATTTAGAAAACTAAATTACAACTCAATTCAAATGAATCAAACAAAATCTTTGTTCTCTTAGGACTCAACTCGCGTTACTGGCCTCCTATATATATTTTGTTTCTTGAAGTTGTTCAATTGTCGACATGGTTCTTGTCGTTCCCCTTCTCTTCAAAATGATTCATCTTGAACTGACCATTTGGGATCTTAGTTTTATATATACCTGGTCACTTGTTTTATCTTCAGTTGATCCTTATAAACTTTTTTTTTGTTGTTAAAGGTATAATAGTTTCTTCCTCCCAAAAGAAAAACAAATGTGCTTCACATGCATAAATACAATATCGCATAAAACCGTATCATTATAAGGTTCAAAAAATAAAGAATAAAACCAAAGCCAGCTTGCTTAACTTGACTTTCCCAATAGTTATTCAACCATTATAGCTTGTATGGACTTGGGTGCTTCTAAGTTGATAATCCTAGTATCTCATCCAAAAAATTGGAAAAGCAACATAAGTGCAACAGTCACCATCAATGAGCATGTTGCATTTTGATATAACACCTAGCATGAAACGTTTATTAAGACCATCACCATCGTTATTCAAAAGATCATGATTTGACTCATTGCCAATCTTAATTTTTTCAAAATGAAACAACATGCTTATTTGGGTACTGATTGCGAAATGTAATGTTACATGTTCTCAAGCATTTAAAACGGTTGACATCCCTATGCTTGTTTAGATTTTGTAATACCCTAAAAAATTTAGAAATTCAATAAATAAGAGTTTGAAAATAAATAGCAGGTTGTTTAACTATATTGTGTAATTAACAAGTTTTATTTTATTTAACACAATAAATTAGAAATAAAATAAAAAAAAGAAGGAAATGGTGCAGAGAGAACCACAAACCATGAAAACTTGGTCTTGCGTAAAAAAACCAACCAAGACTGCAGTACTCAAGGGAGGATCACGGTCTTGTGTCAAGAAGAAATGCAAGACCGCAGTCCTCCTTATCGTGATCGCGGTCCTATGTCAAAAGTCCAGACCGCAGTTACACACAGCGAAAAATTGAAATCTTGTGCAAGGCACGAATTGGAAAGTGCATCGCGCCCCAAACTCTAATTGTCACCTTCTTTTACACCAAGAAGAGAGGAATTGGCAAGTTTCCTCTGTGAAAATACTCAAACCTGCTAATTATTATACACTGAAACTTTATATAAACACCGCTTATGCTCTTATTCTCTTAATTCTAGCAATAGCTGACAAGTTTTTCTTGCTTTCTCTCTCTCTCTCTGCCCCTTTCTTAAATTCTCTCTCTTTGTCTTTTCTTGTGATGTTATAACCAACAATTGGTGTAAAAGTAATGAAGTATTGCACAAATTTTGTTACAACGATTGAGGAGATCTGAAAGAGATTCAACTGAAGCTTTAGAGATCTGAAAGAGATTCGAATGAAGCCTTATAGATCTTAAAGAGATTCAACTGCACAAATTTTGCATTCTTCATTTCCTTGAAGTATTCTTTGACAAATTGGGATCTTTGTGTCAAACTCTTCGACTTCTAGAAAAAATCTTTATAATAGTGTTGCTACACAAATTTCCTCATCCTAATTACCTTCATCTCATCTCAAGAAAGTTAAAAT
This sequence comes from Tinospora cordifolia, assembly GCA_030144865.1. Classification (NCBI taxonomy): domain Eukaryota; kingdom Viridiplantae; phylum Streptophyta; class Magnoliopsida; order Ranunculales; family Menispermaceae; genus Tinospora; species Tinospora cordifolia. The sequence continues at coordinate 9,386 of JAJIYU010015057.1, forward strand.
AGGTTTTCTCGAGGCCATGCTTTCTATTTAGCATAAGTTGATCCAATCATATAATTGTATAATTGGTGAATTTAATTGCTACTAATTTCATTTTTTTTTTCAAAATAGCTAGTTGTGATAATACAAGACTAATTCATTTTTTTTTTCTACTCAAGATAGTTTTAAGGATCATTTGTGCCTTCACAAAGTTAGAATCTTCATTTTGATACTTCCAAAGTGATTGTCAATTGAGTCCTCTTTTCTTAGCTAATCTTTTCCTCCATTACCATGTGCAATCCTACTCATGCCAAAATAGAAGCTTATTCATCAATGTCTTGATCATCTTCATTATCATCATATTGTACATTTTGACATGCCATTTTGCACACTAAGGTCTCTTTTCTACTGAGCATTTTTGTTGGCTTTCTAAGGATGTCTCGAGTTTATCAATTTTATTATTGAAGTGTGCAAGCTTTATATCCAAAAGGGTTGTTGCATTGCTTTTAAAAATCCATATCCAACATATTTTCCACTGAACTTTTGTCTTTTTGTTGAGATATGGCCTCCTACAAGCAAACACAGGTACCCTAAACTTCACCTCTGAAATTCACTTCTTTAGACTTACGAAAACGAGTTTTTAATCAACCTAATTTTAAACTTAGCTTTAATTCTAACTCATGTGAGGCTCAAATTAAAGGAAATGAAATCTAAAATCAAAATTTGAGCCAATTTAACCTAAGAAAAGCTAAATCATGCTACTTTAAAACAAAATTAAGTAAAGAAAAATAAAATAAAACCTTGACTCAATGTTAATTGAAAGACAAGGAATCAGAGAGGATATCAACACTGCACCCAAAGAAAAGATACGAAAAGGTGGGTGAAACATTAAAATAAAAAATGCTACATAAATAATCTTCTTGATAGGTGTACAAAGCTTTTTAAAGAAATAATGAAAAAAAGATTTCTCTGAAATAATTAAAATTCTAATTTTAGATTGCGTGGAGTTTACATGATGTTAAATAAATTAATATTCTTACTTTCATAAGAACAGTAAATATAATTGATTAGAGTCTTCAGTTAAATCATGCGGAAAGCTTCTCACCCCAGACAAATATGGAGATGACATGTAGATGGTACCCAAGTGTTTGTAAGAGAGGTGAATTATTTTGATGTTATTTGAATTTAACAATAAATAAATATAAAAGGAATTATTTGGACAACATACTTTTTTTTTTTTTGAGATAAGGGTGTGCCAACAGTCTGCTTGGCTGCCTTCTTATATAATATACAGCCAACGACCTTACATGCACTTAGCTCACAATTACAAATTCACGGCAAACAACATCACTATCTCCACAATGGCTAAAGCAAAGATAAGACATATTGTCGCCTTAAGGAAAAAAGCCTTCCCATAAAAGCTTCCCACGGCAGTAGATAGCACGTATAAAATTGTTCCAAGAACAATATTCATTATTGTTAAACCAAAGTAAAGTTTTAGCATTTGTGTGGATGTGACAGAACTTGGGTTAGTCTCAAACTCTTGAAATATATTCATTGCTATACTTATAACGTAGGGAGCAATGACCATGGAAGCAAATAGAATCCTCAACTCCACAATCTTGAGTCCGATTTCTTGTAAGTTGAGTAAGCTACTTGAATTTACCGATACATTTGCTGTTGATCTCTCCGATACTACCATCCCGTTTCTTGCTGTAGCACTTATTCCCTGAATCCAGCGCGTTTCCTACATAAATAACCGTCAAAGGAAAAAACAAAAGGTGGAATAAAAAATTGGAACATATAAATATTTATATATGCCATGTAATGCTACTTGATTCCAAAGATCACTTGACAAAGGGCAAAAGAAAAAGACGTACCTCCTCCGGATTGGGATGAGTGATAGCTGGGTCATTCGTGTAGGGTTGCGGTCTCATAATTGTCACAACACATAAAAGCGCCCACAGCAACAAACCCTTGTCAGATTCGTTCCCTGACATTACATCAACATGTCAATAAAAAAAGAGAAAATCAGCGTTCATAAAAAACCTCAAAAAATTCTGAAAATACATATCCAAAGAAGAAATGAAAACAGAAACTTGAAAATCAAAAAGGAATTGATCGTCTGTGACTGTCGCCAAAAACTCAGAAAGAGATGAAACCAGGTGTATTGGCAGGACTCAGATTACCTCATGATTGCTACATTATTTGTGTCAATCTACCCTGCATCCAGAATCCGGCGTTGGGTTTGGGTGAGTGGATTTGTTGGTGATGTTCAGGTTTTAGAAATCTCAAGGGTAAACGTAGATTCTTGCGTGCTGTATAAGCCCTTACCTAGTTTGGTGGTGCTGGTTTTTTTATTTCTGTGGGTAATTAATCTTAACATATAATGAATTTGAGAAGCGCATGAATTATTCTTAAAACGGAAAGAAGATTGATGGGAGAAGCGAATATATATTTACCTGAGTAGTTGGGGCCTGAACAGGACATCGGCATCGTAAATCGAAGTTGTTATGCTTCAAGTCTCACGACGAGAAGGAGGATGGGGTTTCACCTGGAAGCAAGTCGATAAATGCCAGCAAAAACAGAGCACTTCGGGGCCGGGTTCACGGAATAAGAAGAAGCTTGAACGTGGAGACTGGGACGGAGCATTTTAAAGAGACATGAAGTCCTACTCACCAAGTGTTTCGGTTGCCAAGTAAGTCGGTAAATGAATCAACCTTCCACGTCAGTTGTTGGCGGCACCTACCCTCTCGTACCAAACCCTCTTTGCATATCACTCGGGTGTGTGGGTCCCTGCGTTTTACGTGCCTCGTGGGTCCTAGTTTCTTTTTACAAGAATTCTGGGACGTTACCCAGAAGGCTACTCTAAAGGGCCAGGGTAAAGCCCCAGCTCCTCCCTCGTGGGTCCTAGTTTACAACCCTAAATTAAAACTATTGAAACGTAGACTAATTTATAGAGGAATTCACATAAATTACCAACATTTTAAAAATATTATCAAAAAAATTTTATACAAGTTTTATTTTTTGACTTATGTCAACGTTTTTGTTTTATTTTTGTTAATACCGTATTATAAAATGGTACGTTATATATTCGTTATATTCGAATAACTAACCTTCCTAACTCATTTAAATTGTGTAAAACTTTCTATTCATTGTGCCCTAATCTCTTGGTTACTCGTTTGTGATTCTACATTTGTGCGTGCTCAACAGTCCCTCTGCAATGTATAGATTGATTGGATTTCTCTTAGCCCTTCAAGTATGGTTTATGAGTGTTGCTTGTTAGTTACCCCGCAAGTGTACGGGATCGCAATAGTAATAACCGGTGAGACTGGATATCGTCTTCAGGGAACGTATAAAAATCAATTATCTAAAAGCCCAATTTACTATCGATTTAAACTTTATTAAAGTTACAAATTCGATTGATTAAGAATTAGACTTAAACTCATGAAAACAGTCAAATATAAAATTGAAAAGTAAATTATTGAAAACTCTTTAGATTAAATTATCTAGGATAGTAAA
>JAJIYU010015058.1:0-12929 GCA_030144865.1 Tinospora cordifolia
ATATAACATTACATATATATATATATATATATATATATATATATATATATATATATTGTTATATAATTGATTATGTAGTGTTATAAATATAGCATTATCTATAATTAATGTTGTATAACCTTATAAATTACTTCACATGAAAACAATGCGTAATATAGGAAATAATTAATTTTTTCTATTTATTGTATATTATAGTAATTTGTGAAGACGTTGCATGGTGTATACCAAAAGCGGAACATGTGTTAATGTTGTGAGCTTTTGGTATTTGGGCTCAATATTGAGAGACGCACCAACGACCAGGAGAGTGTCGGTAGTCGATCTAGTTTGTGAGTAGTAATTTGATGTCTTTATTTAATCTTTTATTCTACTTATAGTTGTTGCAAAATTGTGTACGACATTCATTGTATCTTGCATTGAGACGAGGCCTCTTGGGGGAACTCGTGTTTGAGTCTCGCCAGGGACAAAATCCACTACCCTGTCAGCTCATTGTGTGGGTGAGGTGTCAAAATGTGGAAAATATCGGCTCAACGGCATTGGCCACTGTGCCATTCTAAGTGAGACGAGGCCTGAGATATGAATACAAATCTTTAGATGTGCTGACCTAGCCTCAGGATGAGAGGTTCTGAGGTGCGGACATTGGATCATAATGGTTTCGAGATAGAGCTGATCGACAGATCTTCAAATGTGTCGACCTGGCCTCAGGATGAAAGGTTATGAGGTGCGGACATTGGATTGTGACAACTTTGAGATAAGACTGATTGACGAGTCTTCAGATGTGCTGACTTGGCCTAGTGATGAGAGGTTCCAAGGCGCAGACATTGGACTGTGATAGTCCTGAAATAAGAGTGGTACGTTGGTACCCTCTAGGGGAGCCCAATTGATAGATCCAGCCCGACCGTACCCCTGAGTATGACAGTCACTTGTCCTCAATGTTCTACCACATCTAATACCCTAACTCGCACTTGGACTTCAATATTAGGTACACATTTAAATCACATTTAAAGATTGTAAATGCATTTTAATATATAATAACATTTTATTTATGACAGAATAATAAGTTAAATAATAAATTAGAAAACACTACTCATAAGGATGCTTAGCTCCCAGCGTTCTTCTAGTGACTGGGTGTGTCTTGCTGATGTTTGATTGTCACACCCCGGCTCCCGCGCCGGACCTTTCGCAGCTCTACAGTCAAACATCACGCGGCATCACAGCTCGGCACTTGTGCCGAAGCGCCAGGACGTGTGACTTCATTCTTTTTCCATTTATGTTATGCTCAAGTCAAATAATTTCTTTTCTTTGTTCGTTTCAAAACAAAACAACCTCTTTCACGAGATTCATTATCAAATAAACTTTCAATATGTTTTCAAATAGCATTCAAAATTATATCACCAAAATTTCATAGGAAACAACACAGAAAATCAAACTACTTATGGACGCTTTCAAATCTCAAAACATTCTCTTAAAATCATTGAATGCATCACTATTCATTCATAATATTTCAAACCATGAAACATTTGTTCAACATATAACATAAACAAAATAATATGCTCACAGGCCAAAGTTTCAAACAATGTTTCGTAATATAAAATAGTTCTTTTTATACAAAATGATAACTAGCTAAGCAACATGCCCATGATCAAAATACATAAAATTGAAATAGAGTTCAAAATAAAACAACTCTCTAAAAACTCTCCACCAGTCTCTAGGGTCTGACCAATCCTCACTGGGCACCAAGCCCATGAGTACCTATAAGATAAAAATGGGGTGAGCTCAAAAGCCCGGTGGATCTCTCAAGCCCAGTGGATCTCTCCTACAAATCACTAGCATTATACAGACCAACATACAAAACATGCATACGGTTTCATTACATTAGGGCGTTTCAATCACTTAATTGGTTATCTCTATCAATCTGTCTAAACATTGTTAGGAATTAACCGAAAGAGTGAATCACCTTCGGTATGCCCCTTGTGGTCCTGGACATAACTAGGCGTGACATCTTTATCAAATAGAAGTCTACCTTTGGGACCACGATCCATTAAGATATAGATATCATATAGAAACTACTATGATATCCCAAATCCAAGGATCACATAGCCACTTGCAGTTTGGCCCGGTTTGTTAATACCCACGATGGCGCCCTGACTACACCCTAATCATAATTTAATTGATGCACCAGTGGACCGTCCATTGCCCCAGTATGTGGAGTTTTTAATAAACCATTAATCTTCTTTAGTTTTCCAAGTAAGGTTTTCAAACCATACAACATAACATGTACTAACCTATGCAAATTAAATCATACAAATCATTCAATAGACATTTAAGTAATCCATAACTCTAGAAAGCACATAACCGGACATTATGATGTTATGGCAACCATTCCAATCAGTTCACAATTCCTAGCATGATACTAAGTATAAGAATGTAAACAATCATCATGTTTCATATTCTAAGCCCGCATAATACTAATGAGCAAGGAAGTCTTGCCTACCTATATATGTCGAACAAACCCTTGCATCGTTCCTCAACACTCACCACTTGCCAAATTTGAAATCAACATTTACAGATTCAAACCTCCGAATCTCCAAAACCCTCAAACTACATCAATAACCATCATAGATATCCAATCTATATCATTCATATCAAATTCCAAATAAAGGGTTTTTCCCAAAACATTTGAATTTCTCATTTCACCGCATCAGCATACAAAACTACATTTATTTCCTTCTAAATTCAAAATAGAACATATTTAAAACTAGTCACTACTTCAACATATGAGCGGATCGTGTTTATTACCTATCAAAGGATTTACACCTTTGGAGACCCTCCAAATATGTGAAATTCTTCTAGATTTGTCAAAAACTACTAATAAACAGTTAAAACTTTCAGAATTTAGTCTAAAATCATTAATTTATCAATTTAAAAGGAAGATCTGAGCTCAATTCGCTCTGGATCATTCTGTGCATCAAAACCCCCAAATCACCGATCAACTTTGAAATTTTGATATTGTTAGCCTATGGGAAATGATTTGAACAAATTTAAGGCTTCAAAACCTTACCTTAGATGCTTAGAATTGCTGTAGATTTGATCTGGATCGTTTTGACTGTCTCCAGGCGAAAATCGAATCTCTGGTTACCAAAATTGGATGCCCCAAAACATGATCTGCGATTTTGCTTTTCTGGTTTGTTTTCTTTGTTTTGTGATTAAAAATGGGATGAATAGTAAATGCATGAGTAGTGCCCGCAGATAAATAGTACCCATGGTTACTATTTATAGAGAAAATTTTTGCCCAATTCCCCTCTTTTTTTTCTAAATTAGTTCAAAAAGGCCCCCATAAGTATCATTTTTGTTTTTCGATTTTTTTCTCACTTCAACCAATGTGATTTATTTTATTTTTTTAATAAATATTGTAATAAAAATTTAAATCTTGTTTTCCAACATTTTTATATTTATTTAGTATTTTTAAAAATTCATTTTTGATGTGTACATGTTAAAACATTCAAGGTTATCTTTATTTTTTCTTTTATTTAGATTATTATTTATTTCCACAACAATCATAATAAACATCAAAATATTTATTTTCACATATCTATATAGTTATAAAACATAGTTTTATCATTTTATTTTTCTTGATTAATTTATTTCACAATTCCTTTATCAACGTATTTACATTAAAAATTTATGAATTATTACAATCTACCTTCCTTAAAAGAAATTTCGTCTTCAAAATTAAAATAGAAAGTACATGTATAATGTGCCTAATCAGTTGGCCCTGGTGAAGAGATCTAGGTACTTCCTCTGCTTCTCGCTCTCTAACTCTCAAGTCGCCTCCTCTAGGTTATGATGCCTCCACAGGACCTTGACCAAGGGTATATCCTTGGTCTTAAGACTCTGCACCTTACAATCAAGAATTCTAATGGTTGGCTGCTCGTAAGTGGCATCGTCCCGAAGTGCTACATCTTCCCACTGTATATCATGAGAAGGGTCTAGATCGTACTACCGAAGCATCAATACATGGAACATATTATGTATTGAGGACAATCTGTTCAATAAATCTAACATGTAAGCGCATGCACCGACCCATCTAACGATCTCAAACGAACTAATGTACCGCAGTGCTAGCTTCCCCTTCACTCCAAACTGTCGGATCCCTTTTTGTGGACTAACTCTCAAGAATACTCGATCACCTGGCTAGAACTCGAGGGGTTTCCTCCTCGCTCTTCTATTTGCTCTATGTTGTAGCTAGTCTCTTCCGGATTTGCTTAACCTGTCGGTTCATTTCCTTAATCAACTCGGGTCCACTGAGTACCTGATCCTCAAAATCTGCCCAACAAGATGGTGATCTATAAGGTCTGCCGTAAAGCGCCTCATATGGAGCCATCCTGATGCTTGCCTGATAGCTATTATTATAGACAAACTTAGCTAGATGTAGATGCTTACTCCAATTACCTTTGAAATCTATGGCACATGCTCTCAGCATATCTTCCAATATCTATATGACCTTCTTTGACTGCCCATCAATCTGTAGATGAAAGGTTGTGCTCATAGTGAGTCTGCTCCCCAATCCCTTCTGTAAGTTCTACCAGAACTGAGATGTAAATCTAGAATCTCTGACTGACACTATCATCCTGGGGACACCATGAAACCGCATAATCTCTCTAACATAAAGCTCACCAAGTCTACTTATTGTGTCAGTAGATCGAATAGGCAGAAAGTGTGCTACCTTAGTCAATCGATCTACTATGACCCAAATGGTGTCTTCCCCCTTGTAACTTCTCGGCAGGCTGCTAACGAAATCTATTGAAATATTATCCCACTTCCATTCTAGAATCAGAACTGGCTACAATAGTCTTGACGATTTTCTGTGCTTGGCCTTTACTTGCTGACAAGTCAGACACCGGGAAACATACTTAGCTATGTCTTTCTTCATCCCTCGCCACCAGAAAGTTGTCTTCAGATTCTGATACATTTTCTCACCACTTGGATGTATAGTATACTTCGTCTGGTGTGCCTCATCTAGTATGGTTCCCTTCGTCTGTCCTGAAATTGGCACGCAGATGCTATTCCCCAATCTTAGTGCATCATCTGCATCAAGCCTAAAGTTAGTATGCTTGCCCTGTCTGACGCCCTCAATCAGATCCATAATCCGCTTATCAATTCTTTGTTCATCTCTGATCTAGCATAAGATATCAGGCTGGCAAGTCATTGCATACAGATATGCCCGTCTCTCATCAGTGTCTATACCCAAATAATACTTACTAATCAGTTGATACATCTGTCCCACTTCTTCATCATTCTTGTTGGATTTTCCGCTAAGAGCATTGGCAACATAAGTCCCACCATACTGTACCGCCCCATCCCAGTACAATATAGTGCGTACAAGTTCAGCCAAAGAAATTGATCACTTACCGCACATGGTCCGTCATTCTCTGAATTCAGGGTTCCTCCGTACCCCCAAATCCCTATGCACCCCATCCTACATAGAGACCAGAGATACAGGCTCCTCCCAAACTCGGGTCCTGACCAAACAAGTATGCGTTCAAACACGTTATCAGTCTCTAACCTATGTTCTAAAACTTTTAATTTATTTATGATCCATTGTACTCCCAAGACAGCACTCCACCTCTACTTCACTTGGCTAATACATCCTTCAGTAGGATTGCCAAGTTTGGCTTTATAAAACTTCTATGTGACATCATAGTCTCGAGTTACACCTGCGACTGTAACTCAAGCACGTTGGCATCACCCTAATCTTTTCCTAGAGTTCTAACCTCCTAATATTAATTTCTATCCAGTTTTATACAATTAATCCTCATGATACCTTCGACCCCAAGTCTTAGACCTTTCCTGAGTAGCGATCAACCCTCTAGGACTTTTTATGAGAACAAGGTCAACCATCAGGGACATTCTCCGACTGTAAAACATCACACCCTACGGGACCTTTATCCCGAGCAGAGGTCAATTATCAGAGACAATTACTCGTACTTGTGTCATCCAACTTGAGTAACATAACATCACTGACTCTCTTCTAGACTTTTACCCATTCTACCTTTTTTTTTTCAAAATCATATTCAAAAAATTTCATTCTCAGTGAAATCAAATCCGATAAAATTCATTTTCAATAAAAATCAAATTCAGCAAAATCTCTATTTCAGTGAAAATCAAATACGGTGAACTCGAATCTAGCCTAGTGTATCATATTACTGGGCTCTGATACCATATTTGTAACACCTCAATTTTCAACCGGACCTCCATTCACATGTTACCTCACGTGTGGATCGTCACCCGATGAAAATCAATGTGCTACCAAAATTTTTCTTTCTGTCCAAGATCTTTTCCTTCAATTTAGGTTCAAGATGGTTAATTCTAAGAGAAATATCTCAATGCACATTTCACACAAAACAAAAGATCGAAATAACTTCTCATTATATTCACTGAATTTCTACTATTATATAAAACAATTTAAATCAGAGATTACAAATCACAAATCAAGCAGGGAAATAAATTTTAAAAACTTTTATTAAAACAGAAAATGTTAAGCATATGATATTGCTCAATAATTTGATCGATTGAATTTAAAAACCAAAATAATTACATGAAAATTAATTCAGTAGAAGTAAATACAATACGACCTCCAAAGTCTCCTATCCCGAATAATCTCCCTATGAGATTATCAATCAACGGTGAGAGTCTTCTAACGTTGGTTATAGAAATCTACGTCTATGTGTACCTAAAAAATAAAGTGGGAGTGAGCTCGAAAGCCTGGTGGATCGTTCCTACACATCACATGCATTATACAAACCTAATCCAAAACATTACAAACACTTTCAAACATTAGGCGTTTCAAACATTAATTTGTTTTGGTTGTGATCTAAGACTGGAAGAAGGTTGAGATGCCTATCGGTATTCCTCGTGATCTCCTCTAATCATAGAAAGTCTCAAGTACTATCTAAAATCAATCAAGTCCTTAGTATCACAGTCTAAGAGAACGTATTTCCTGCAGCCTCATACTAACTCCCAAAAACTTCTAGCTGTAACCAACAGCTACGGTTGGGAATGCCTACAATCTGCCTTGTGGCATGATGATCTCAAACGGTAACATGTAGGAGATGTTACCTCGATCCGCATCAGGCTCATCAATCGCACCGGTATATAGATTATTAATAATCTTTTTCATTTCCCTATCATTCACTCCCTCGTCACACACCTCACGACAACACTCCTCTCGTTCAGCCACTCAACAAACACCACTCACCCCACTCAACCACATTTCTCTGCCTCACGGGCCACAACAGGGCAGCCCCTGTTTTCTGTTTCGGTCTTCTTCTTCACACCGAACACGCAGCATCTTTACTAGCTTCCATTCTCTTCTTGCTCCAGCACTTGTTTCACGCGTTCTTTCCTCCCCTGTTCTCATTTCATGATAGCCGCAACCACACTCACACACACATCTCCTCGTCCCCCTATTTTCTGCTCCTCTTCCCTGCAAGGCATTTTTCTTCATTCTGCAGCAGCAGCAATCGCAATAGCAGTAGAGCATCGTTCTTTATTCTCCTTTCGTTCCTCTGTTCGTCTCACCAGCCAACATCACTGGCTGCTTCTTCATTTTGCAGCAAGGACGGCCATGGTTCGAGCAGCAGCAGCACCCAACAGCTTCTTCGATCTACCACACACAGCAAAATGCAGCTCGTTCCTCGCGCAACAGAAACCCAGTAGTCGTTGTGCTTCTTTGATCTTCTTCTTCGCACAAAGAAGAACGCACCAGACTAGAGTTGTGTTCTTCTCTACTTCGGGCTGGAAGCAAAACACATGGTAGACACATTCTTCATTCACGCACGTTACACCAGCAGCTCGGATCCTCTTCTTTTCCAGCTCCAAACTACGTCTTCTTCATGTTCTGCAGCAACCAGCTACAATAACTTCAAAACAGAGCATCGGTAGCAGAGACAACAACAGCAGCAGTTCCCCTTCTTTGGTTCATCTTCTTCTTCTTTTAGCAGTAGTAGCAGCGGCATTAACAGCCACAGCAACAATAGCCGTAACTTCTTCCTCATACCAGATTTTCTTTTCCATCATTTCGTCCAATACCCAGAGGATAAAATTTCTGCAGCTTCACTCTCTTCTTTCTTCCTGTTTTACAACATTTCTATCGTCTTGAAGAAACTAAATCACCGCCCAAAGCAACCTCCTTCAATTTCCAGAATTTTCAAAAAAAAAATTTCTCACTTGATTAGTTTAAAACTTTATAATAAGTTTAATAATATCATTACTTGTTTCTTTTATACACTAACATTTTATTATTATTTTTTTTCCAAACTATGGCCCATGCATCGAAAATAATATTTTAGCTCATTTATCATTTTTCTACGAAAGAAATTTTTTATTTTGTTTATCTATTTATTTGCGACGTGGCACGCTCGCAAAGTTCTGGGGTGTTACAATAAGCTTAGAAGTATTTTTGAACTAAATTTGGATGAATACTAGGGATCTAGAAAATAAATTAAAATGATCTTTATTTTCAAATTTAAGAACCTTATTTTGATCTAAATGAAAGTAATTGAATATGAATAAATCTCCTTTGGAAATAAAAATAGAGTATTGAAGGAAATTTTAGAGGTTCAGTGATCCTAGATTAGATTTTTTTTTTTGTGTCTAATAGAAATAAGAAATTTTGGGGAAAGATTCTAATTTTGAATAAAGTAGATATAAGAGTTCAAGAATATCCAAACTTAGAATTACTTTCATTCATTAGAAATAAGTAATTGGTGCTTGGAGATTTAATACTGCGATGGTTAATTTCAGACTAATGACTTTGGAGCATTAAATCTCTGCGAGGTGACACAAGGGAAATCCATAAATCTCAAGTGAAAAGAATTTCCTTGCTCGTTAATATTATACAAATTCTAGATTCAAAACATGATGATTGTGGCTTAGTATATTTTGCATGCTATGGTTGTTATTTGTTTGTGATTGGAATGAAATGAATGATGATCATAATGTCCGATTAATCGCTTTCTGGCATGTTTTAGTGAGTTCATGATTTATTCATTTTATTCATCATTTGTTTGTTCATATTTCATGGATGATGTTGTATGGATGACATTATTTGTGGAACTAAATAAAATTAATGATTTATTAGGAACACATGTACCAATGCAATGGGTAATCACAGACTCATTGTACCTCTCCATACGGTGTAGTATGGTGCTAGTCTAGGCACATTGTGAGCATTTCAACCCTATGGCTGTGGAAACTGCTAAGTTTGTTCTTAGAGATCGATAATCACTGGATAGTGTTACCTTTTCTTAGACGGCAATCCCTACGATATAGCTAGATTGTATACTCAAAGTAACTGATATGGTGATTTGAACGCAACACCTGGTGAGCTCATCATGATGATATAGCTGAATTGCATATAAGGAGACGTCATGATAGTACGGCTGGAATGCGTACTAGTTGTTCACTCTCGAATTATAGGAAATACTATGGGTGGATTCCCTTTTGGTCTTTAGAGTACAACAGACGAATAAATGTTTGAAATGATTAATGTGTGAAAGTGTGTGAATGTTTTGATTCTTGGGTTGTATAATGTTGATGATGTGTAGGGATGACCCACTAGGCTTTCGAGCTCACTCATTTTATATTTTTTTCAGGTACCCACAGGAATCCTATGCATTGATTTCACAAGTCTTAAAGTTTTACATGAAGAACTTCTGGGAGGTTGACTCTGTTTTGTTTTGACATGTATTTTGATGTAATTATTAAACAGGATAGACACCTATTTTTGTTGTAACTCATACTTCCATCTTTTATTTTATACTTAGGGACTTTGAACAGGATTTTCATACTTTGGATTATACACAGGATGTTTCATCTTTATTATTGAGATTTTTCTGCTACATTTAAATTGTTGCATCATGCATGCATATAGGTTGCATATAGGTATAAAATAGGTGAGAAATAGGAAAGAGGAAAGGAAATTTGATTACTCCGACTTTAGGAGAAGGCTACCCAATGATTTATTCTGGGGAGTCTGGACCCGAGGTCACGGTGTCATAGGTCGTGTTGGGACCCCTTCCCTAGGGAGAAAGACGAACTAATCGGCATAGTGTTCTAACAAATCCATTCCTAAACTTAGCTCGCCAAAACATTATTAAGCTTTTTCACAAAATCATACACAACACTATTAGAGTAATCGTAAAAATTGTGAAAGCATCTAGAACAAATAGTTATAGTAATTTTTTTTAGTTAAACAAAAGTCAACTATGTATGCAATCTCCTAAATGTAGCAGTAGCAAAAATGTACTAGTCAAAATATCTATAATGTTTTCTTTACCTCCTACACATCATACTATCTCTCAAAACAGTAAACTGCATATTGAAACCTGGCAAAATAAATGAAGTGTGCTCTATGCAATGACCACCTTCTTCCATTTATCCTTAGCAGAAGAAGAATGTGAAATGTTAGAGTAATGAATCAATTTTGTCTACAGCAGCTCGGTGAGTAATGTAACTTAATCTATAACTTAGAATAAGAATTCTAAAAAAATAATGTCATATATGTATACATAATAATAATAATAATAATAATAATAATAATAATGCGAATGAGTACAATAGTTAATGAATGCTAAATTCACAATGCAATCGTACATCTTCCAATTTGAAAATGGTTTTAATGCTGAAAACACATGTCGAAGCTCTCAATAGCCTACAAGACAATAATAAATCTACTCGAGTGGGTGTACCCAACAGTTCGGCGTAATCTCATATTATGTCATAGGGATTTACCAGCTCATACCTCATGTAGTGTAACACTCTGAAATTTTACAAGCGCATTACGTCACAAGTTAATATAAAATAAAATATTATTTTTGTAGAAACATGAGACTTTAAAAATAAAATAAATGAAATAAATAATATTTTTATGAAGAAAATAAAATAATAAAATATATTTATAATAATCATAAATATAATACTGAATGAATTAAAATCATATTCTATTTAAATATAGATATAGACTATGCTTTGAAAAATAATAATAATAATAAATTATTTTATAACTTACTCACGAGAGCGCAACGGCGCTCGTGCGACAACGCGAGTGATTCGAAAATAAAAATAAACCAAACTAACCTCTTGTTTATGCATTACTGCGCAAAAAATAAAATAAAATAAAATAAATAGAATTAATAATATTTGGATTAAAATATGCAATTCACAAAAACAAATTCATTGGGTGATTGAAAATGCAAGAATAAACAAATAAATAAATATTTGATTTTTGGCTAACAAAAAAATGAATAAACATATAAACAAACAAATAAACATTGTTTGATAAAAAATAATAATAATTATAAAATAAAAAAATAAAAAAACTCATGCTCTGTTGACCGAAAGAGCGAAAAAAAAGTTTGGAAAGTTCTGGTCCGTTGAGCAAACCAGAATTTTCTAGATTTCGATGGTAATTTTGGGCGGTGAAGACATCGCAAAATCTGGAATGAAGAGGAAGCAATGAAGAACAAATCCAGGGCATCAATTTGTGTGGTTTGGACGATCAAAACAGAGGAAGGAGAGGAATGAACTAGCTGTGGCTGGTTTTGAAGATGAAGAACAGTGCGAATGTGTGTTCATGATTGGGATGGAATCTGTTGGCTAGAGCATCGTCCAAATGAAGAGGAAGTAGCTGGCCGTGATGAATCAAAACAGGGGAATGTGATTTTGAGACATCTAAATCACGAATAGGGGAGTGATGGTTGTTCTTGGCGATGATTTTCTGGTTTTGGGGATGAAGATGTGCAGCAGATGGGTTTTGATTTGAGCATGTGTGTGTGGGTTGCTTCATGTCCTTGAAGAACAAAGAGAGGATGAAGCAACAAAGCAAAGAAATCTGATTTTGTTTCAGTTTTGGATTGGGTGTTCAGTAGGAAATTGAAGGAATCATGGCAGCTGGGTTTTTGATTTATTTTGTTTCACGGTTGTTAAATAGAGGGGAAAAAAATTAGAGATTTTTGGTGGCATGAGTTGAGATTTTGATGTGGGTTTGTTTGGACGGACTGGAAATTGAATGAACGAAGGAATTTGATGGTTGATGTTGGGTGGTGCGTAAAAAAAAGTGGAAAATCCAGCAACGTGCTGGGTGTTATCATGGTTGCCACTGCCAAATATTGTCCGTGGAAGACGAAAATGAAACAACCATGGTGCTAGTTATGCTTGCAAACAAGAAACAAATCTAGAATGTATGCCATTGAAGAAATGAAAACAGAGGAAATAAGATCAAAAAAATTCTGGTTTTGATTGTGCATTTTCAGTTTCAGAGCAAATTAAATGGATTTGGTTTTTTTCCGGTGGTTGGCTGTGAATTGGCCTTTTGTGGCTGCCAGTTGCTCATGGCTGTTGTTGATGGTTTTTCAAATTGGTGATTGAAGAAGAAGGGGATGATGAGCTGAAATTATGGGTTGTATGCTGGCCGTGATTTGGGCATAGAGAAGAAAAAAAATCAAATCTGGAAAATGGAGCATATTGATGTTGCTGGCCGCTAGTTATAGATTTGAGGGTCTTCTACTGTTGTTGATCCGTGGAGAAGACAAAAACCAGCAATCTATGTGTTGTGCATGGCTGTTGTGCGTCGTTGCACAAGGAAGAAGAAAATGAAGTTGCAGCTGAACGTGAAGAGGAAAATGGAGAAGATCATAGCAGCTGTCTGTGTTGGTTAATCTGTAAATTGTTGGTTGAGAGTTTTAGCTGCTGGCGGTGAAGAGTAAAATGAAGAAAAATTAGCTGCCGGTTGTTACTACATTCAGTCTGAAATGAAAAACGAGTTGCGGCTGGTGTGTGCTATTGTATGCACGAAGAAGAAAATAGGAGTAAGTGCAATTCGCGCGAAGAAGACAACAGGAGATAAATTTTGAACTTTTAATTTTAGATAA